>JALHBX010000418.1:0-39039 GCA_024340025.1 Tolypocladium tundrense | reverse complement strand
TGGAGCTTGAAGACTTTGAATCAAGATCCAAAAAATTCAATTCATTTGATTCATCCTTCATTCAAAATCTTCAAAAAATTCGCCTTCATATATCACCCCTATCTGTCTGGCGACGAGATCCGACGCAAACCCCTTCGCCTCCTTGATCATCTTGGCCTTGTCCACAGAGTATTCGAGATTGACCGTGGGCACAACCGCAATCTTCCGGTACCCGCGGAACCACAGGTCCTTGCAAAACAGCTGCGGTTCGCCTTGGTCACACTCACGAGTGTTTGGCGCTCTGAAGCGCAAGTTCTCGAGAATCGGCTGCGCGCCGAATGCCGTAGCCCCGTTCCAGCAGGAGAAAACCTGAAAGGGTCGGAGCGCTTGAAAGCGCGATTGTGTCTCCTCGGAATTCCAGAATAGGTTCCACGCCGAGTTCCAGTTGCCATCTGGGGGGATCTCGAAAAACGAATCCCCGTTCATTCCGCGGGAGATCCAGATATCATAGAAAGTTGGATCTCTACCTACGTATGTCCAGTCCATGGCACAGGTCATATCGGCACCCAGATGCTTCCTTTGGAAAGCCAACTCGAGGATATCCTCGGGGCAAGCCGCTACATCGTTCATAAACACGATGGTTGTGTCCTTATTGGAGCGTTCAGCATGGCGAATAAGCGGCTGCAAAGCCAGGTTTCGTAGCTCTGCAAGTCTAGCAACGCGTTGGCCTCTGCTAGGGTCGATCGGCGACGATTCGAAGGAATATGTGATGCCAAGGGCTTCCAGACTAGGTCGAAGTGCTTCCAGGACATCCGCAGTCCCGTCTGGGGAATTCCCCTCCACAATAGAAAGGACGCAGCGTTTGGGACCAAGAAAACGAATAGCCTCGACGATGCTGCCGACCAGGCGGGGAAGTAGTGGTAAGCTTTGGCGTAGGTTGAGTGCAAAGAAGTATCGAATGCTGCCGTCGGAGGCGTCTTCGGCCTGCAGAGTCTCATATCGGGCGGCATTGATCGCCGGGCACTCCAGGGTCGGAAGATGGGTCGGCTTTCGATTTAGAATTGCGTCGAGGTAGGTTGTGATATTGCCTGCGGTAAGCCTTTTTCCTATGTGCAATCGACTGTCAGTACGCTGCCGCGCAACACTCGCAGTTCTACTCGTACCATCTGCCACCGGTGCCACAGCAGTCGGGCTAGCAGCAGGCTTCGCGCTGGGAGGCTCTTGGGGCAGCGCGGTGTGCTCATGTTGAGAATTTTTAGATAGGGCTAGGTGTCGTTGCTGGGCAAGTTTGTCTTGGCCAAAGTAGAGGCTCCCAGTGAGGAAGAACAGGCAGAGGAGAGGCGCTGCTAGCAGCAGCAGCTTCCTATACATGTTTACATTTAGACGGACATGGCCAACAGAGACTCGTAGGAAACGAGGGGGAAGTCGTTCTTAGCGTTTGTCTGCCGTGGAGATGGATACGTAGCGTCGTAACCCTGGCACTGGCCCTGGAGTCGGCGTCTGTTGGGTGAGGAACTGCCGCGGTGGGCCTCTTTCTGCATATCCAGGGTGCATCCGGCCGGAAAGAGATCAGTCAGTTGACGCCATAGCTTGATGCGAAATTGCAGTACCTAGACTTGAAATTATGTTGGAACCAACAGCAGAAGGTCATGTTTGCAGCGGCTGGGACCAACAACTTCTTGATGCCCACGGGCAAATTTCGTAGTATGTAAGGATAGAAGGGCGTAGTACTTCGTCCGCATTCAACAATAGGTTACATTTGAAAAGGCTCTGAGCTTCACCGAACCTGTGGCCGATTGCTGTGGTGTAGCTCACCGCGGCATCATCATGGCCGCCCATAAAGCACGGTTGGCACTGCACCTTTTTACACTTGCCAGCTTTGTAGCCCTCAATTATGCCTTCGTTCTTCTCGGTCCCGAGCGTATATTTAAAGCCATACCACACCGCAACGAAACTCAGCTCGACAAGCGAGCTGGCATCCCCACGGAGTTGTCAACCTGCGGCTATTTCAACGGCGACCCAGCAAAGCCTCGCACTGCGGATTCCGGATACAACTGTCGAATCGACACGTCCAACGGCCTCTGGGGGTTTTGTCCGACGACGGTTATTGCTGCACATGATTGCGGGCTGGCGGGGAGCTGTGTCGATGAGAACCGTTGCTCCACGGGCTGTGGGCTTACAGACCAAAGTAGCTTGACGACTTTTACTTGGTATGTTTTGAAACACTGCGTGCAAACACGTTGTTTCTAGGGAGATGGGCTGACGGACAACCCGCATCACGGAAAGCGACTCCAAGAAACACTGCTCGACAGCGCTTCTGACGTTTGGTATTGACCAAACCTACTTGTATCTTGCCTGCGGTGCCGGGCCGAGCACCGACCACTATCTCGCCTCGCCCACGGCCGAAGCTACACCTACCAGCACGAAACAAGACATCAAGTCTACGAGCCCGTCGGTAGTACCATTGACGACTGCACCACCAACAACTACACTATCGACAACTACACCATCGACGACTACACCATCGACGACCACACCATCGACGACTACACCACCTACAATTGCATCCATTTCTTCATCATTGTCACAGTCCAGCTCCTATTCACTGAGCTCCACCCTTGTCAGTCTGGTATCCGAAAGCACATCCGTATCTCCCGCGGCGAACAGCGCTTCCAGCGGCCAGCCAAATAACACCGGTGCCATAATTGGAGGAGTCGTGGGTGGGCTGGCCTTGATTTGCGGTTCCGCCATTGCCGCAATCTACCTGTTAAGAAGACATCGTGCGCCGGCCGGCGCAGATCAACAAGGCAGCTTATCTGCAGCTTTCAAGTCCCCCCGCAACGGTTTGCCGGTTGCTCCGGGTCCACCTTCAGAATTGCCGAGTTAGCGACATCCGATGAGTCGAAGCGTTGCAGATTTAGACATCGTGCGGTACGGGTGACGGACATACATAATACCCCATAGGAATACTTCGATCCTAACTTACATCGAGTGAACGACGTTCTCCCATTGCCTTCAGCCAATGCCACGATATCATCGATAGACAAGGACGACTAGAGCGGCCTAGTACTGGGCCCTATTTGGGGCATTGTTCTTCGATCTAGGACTTTGTTGGGGTTATTGGTATAGAGCCCAGGTCATAGAGTCAGAAAACACCAAAAAAGTGGAGGAACAGCCTGGGGCTTGGAGGGCTGTCGTAGCATAAAAGAGGCGTCTGATACCCTAGAACAGATGGTCCCTCATGCTCACTATCCGTTCATGAGCTTCTACAGCTACAGAATGACACTCTTGGGTTTCCCTCCCATTTGCTAGAGTTGGCCTAAGTCGCCACTCCCTCTCTTTTACTTTGGCTCACACGATGTGAGGAATATACTTACACGAGCGCCTGCGTTTGACCCGGAGGGCTTACACTGCCTACAACGTTTATATTACTCACAAGACTTATATGACATACACCACTTACACGGCTCGCGGCTGACACGACCGGATGACTTGCACGACACCCGTTGCACTCGGTCTTTGGTGTGTTCTTTCGCCTTCAACAAAGGATCTTTGCGTGCTTGCTTCCATACCTTCAAGCAGGTCGTTAGATTTTCGTCGGACTTGCTACATGATCTCTACTGCGCCCAGTTTCTGGGTTCCACAGATATAATCGGGACCATGCGGAATTAAACGCAAGTAGCACGAGAGTCTGAGCAAATTTAGTGCAAGTAGGTCATATTTCTATTACTATTAGACTTCTACTTGATCTCCTCCACCCTGACCTACACGGCCATCGTCACCAGCACATACGCCTCCGTGGTCGCGGTGGCGGTGGTGGTCGCCCCCTCCCGGGTAAAGAGGCGCATCGTCGGCGAGGCCTCGACAGCGGCCACCGCGGTGCCGGTGGGCGCGGGAGCATTGTGGCGGCGGCCCCCGGTGCGCGTCGGCCGGGGATATGGCTGGATATCCGGCACGCGTTCCTGGCCCAGGGCGCCAAGGCACTCGGGGTCAAGGCAGAGGGCCTTGTTTCCCGGCCCGTACACGTCGACGGGCAAGATGCGGCGGTGGTTGTCATGCGCCTCGGGAGGCGTCGCGGCTTTCGTGGGCTTGCCGCAGAGGATGTCGTGGAACCTACCGCGCTCTTCGAGGCGGCTGCCGTCGACGAGCTGCGGCGCGGCGGAGACGGCGCCGGTGAGGAACCAGCACGCGACGAAGATCTTGACGAGGGCTTCGGAGTACATTTTTGCTCGGGTTGTTGTGGTTGTTGTTGTTGTTGTGGTGGTGGTGGTGGTGGTGATGGTTGTTTGGTTGTTTGGTTGTTTGGTTGTCTGTTGGATGGGAGATGTAGTGCAGAATGGAAGTGAAGGAGGAAAGAAAGGAAACCAGAGAGACTGGGAGACAGGTCTCAATATATACCCGCGCTCAGTTTAACTTTTCTCTCGGGATCAGTAGCATTGTCAACATGTATAGAGGTTCCTGAAGCATCCTCCGTCGGCGAACCACGACAGGAAATGCATACTTTTGTGGCGGCAGCAGTGCAGATGACTGACTACAAGGCAAATAAACTCAAATGCAAGCCGCCATGTCCTTGAGCCAATGGCAAATTCTTTGATAGTGTGAGGTTATGATCGCCTGCGGCGCGCCGTCCTCGCTAACCTTACTGCCTACGTGAATGATCGTGTTATCAGCCTCGTCATCGTCTCGAACGGGAAAAGGCATAGCCAAAAGGTCTCTTTCGATTTTTCCATCGCAAAGCCTTAAGCTTTGCTTCAGTACGACTAACAGGGCGCCACAAGGCCAACATCAGTGGATATATAGGGCAAAGTTTGTCCATATCCCAGGCACCAGGCACACACATGCGTCTGCCTGGACGCCTTGCACCCAAACCCTCGAATTCTTCAAACCATCTCCTCGGGATGATTCCCTGCACCCACCGCCCGCCGAGGAATCGCAGGGCTCGCGTGGTGGCCATTTCCAGTCCCGTCCACATGCCCGTGCCCAGCAGCCCCTTTGCCGAACCCCAAGCCCCCGACGCCACTGCCACGTCCAATGCCACCCCATCCGGCTCTCCTGGTAAACACGGCGTCCATGAGATCCGCGCCGCCTACGTCGTAGGGGAACGGGGCGCCCCTGTTAAGCGGGATGTGGTTGAAGCGCCAGTCCCAGATGGCGGCGTAGGTCATGCGGTAGCTGGAAAAGGCCATGGCCGTGCCGATGGCGGCGCCGGCAACAATGTCGTACCAATTGTGGTACTCGTCGATGGTGAGCGCGCCGCCGATCAGCACGGCACCGAGGATGGGCGCGTAAACGACGATGAGCTTCCACATGGCCGGGTGGTAGTTGGAAAACACCTTGAGCTTCGCGTTGAGGTACAGATACAGGAAAACGAAGCCCGCAAACGCCGCCGTGGTGTGCCCGCTCGGCATCGACTCAAGGCTGTCGTTGATCTCGTTCTCGTCCCCCGTGCACACCTCGCGCGTAAAGTACAGCCGCTGGAAGCCCTGCAGGTTGTACCCGGTGCCCGCGGCGGCCGCCCTGCCGAGGTCGGGCTTGCACACGGCGAGGAAGTGCGGGCGCAGGCCGCCGATGAGCCACTTGACGAAGACCTGGAAGACGGCCGCCGAGATGAGCGAGTACAGCAGCCCGACGACGCCGTTGTTGACGTCCCAGAAGGAGCGCACGCGGATCTGCATGGCCAGGATGACGGCGATGGGGACCACGCTGGCGAGGAAGGCCGCCAGCCAGATGGGGACGACCTCCTTGCGCAGGGGGTACGCGAACTCCGGGTAGACGACCTCGCCGTCGGAGAAGGTGACGGCAAACGAGCGCGACGGCGCGGGATGGGCCTTGTAGACCTGGGGAGGACGCAGCAGTGTCAGCCAGACGGCGCTCTTGACGACGAAGACTGCGGGAAACACTTACACCGAGACCAACGGCGCCCATGACCGCCATGGTCAGAATGTCGAGCCAGGTGTGCTTGAGCCACTGCCCGAAACTCGGCCGCTTCGCCATCGAATAGGGCTCGTGGAGGCCATGCTTCTCCCTGTGGTGGGTTGCCGTGTGCGTGCCGTCCACAGGCCGCTTGCGACTGAAGAAGCCCATGCTGACTTGGGTAAAGCTGGCACGCGACCTGGTGCTCTTGGGGATGTTCGTTCAGTAGCCGGCGGGTGGCTATGCGGACCAGGGCAGGATCACGCGACGAGTCGAACTGGTAGAGGATGTATTCGCAATAGGGAGCAATTGGCTCGGAGCTGCCGTCTCGATATGAATGCAGATGACAGGCAACACCCATCATCGTTGTGCCGCTGCCCTCGAGCCATATATATCTGTATATGTACGAAGTATCTGTATGTTGATCACAAACACCCGGCCCAACCTGACGTCACGCCGCCCGCACGGCATGGAGCAAACCCTGGCTGGACCGGTCAATGACCGGCACGTCTCGTGTTATCGTGGCAGATCGCACACAGACCCTGTCGTCGAGCCTCCACAGGCGCCAAACGATGCGTTGTTGCTTCGTGCTGCAGCCGCAGAACAACGTCATCCCGTCCCGAAACCTTGGCAGAGGCCCCGTCGGCTGCTGCCGGCACCCGTCTCGGGCCACCGCCGGGCGGAATGCTCCGGCGCGATCGCGGATGGCTCTCGGTTCGTTGTTATGCTTACCTGGAGCCTTGTTGCGGGCAGGCTTGTGATTGCTGCATACAGGAGTTTACTAGCAAGTCCATGACTCCAATCTACTGCTTTGTGCAGACAGGGTTCTCAAGGCGAGGCAGCTCTGGATCTGATGGCAGCCCTCTTCCACCTGCTGTTGCACAAATGTTTGCCCGCAGTACTTTGGAGCCCAGTGTGAGCATTGATGTTCATCATCACGTACAGTCCATGTCCACCTGCCCAAACGCCAATCCCAATGCACATAATGCACATGGCTCCCCCCACCATATCATATCGTCGAACCTCTACCAGCTGGTCCTCACCGTCGGCCACGGCCTCTGCCTGCTCCAGGCATGCTCGGCATCCCGCCACCCATGCCCATCTGCTGCATCATCCCCTGTAGCCCTTGCATGTCCATGCCACCGGGCATCCCGCCTCCTCCGCCGCCCAGCATCTTCATGAGCGAGCCCATGTCGGGCATTCCGCCGCCGCCACCGCCCGTGCTCTGTAGCCGCTTTTGCATCGCCGCCATCTGCTGGGCCTTGTTGCCGCCGCCCATGGCCTGCTGTGCCCTCTGCAGGTTCTTCATGTTGCCTCCCATCTTCTTGGCCATGCCCGCCATCATCCGCTGCTGCGTCAGCAGGTCCTCCACCTCCCGTACCGACGTCCCCGAGCCTCGTGCTATTCTCGTCATCCGGCTGGGCTGCTCGATCAGGATCTTGCCGTCCGAGTCCAGCTCCTTCTCCGTCATAGAGTCGCAGACATAGATCATGCGCTTCAGCTTCGCCCCGCCCTCCTCGTCGTCCATCCCCTGCATCATGTTGCTCATGCCGGGAATCATGCCAGCCATCTTTGACAGCGGGCCCATCTTCATGATGTTCGACAGCTGGTCTCTCAGGTCTCGGACTGTGAAGATGCCTTCTTGGATGTGCTTCATGGTGTCCTTTTGGTTCAGGTTCAGGCTCTGGACGTGCTCCACCAAGCCGGCCATATCGCCCATGCCCAGGAGCTTCTGCACAAACTGCTGGGGCGCAAATCGCTCGAGGTCCAGCATGTGTTCGCCGGTACCGATGAATACAATGGGCGTGTGCGTGGCGGCGACGGCGGAGATGGCACCACCGCCGTGCGCATGGCCGTCCGTCTTTGTGATGATGATGGCTCCGAAATCAGCCGCCTCCTTGAACGCCTTGGCTTGTGACTCGGCTTGTTGACCAATGGACGCATCGAGCACCATGATTGTCTCATCGGGTCGGATGGCCGTTTGAATGTCAACCATCTCCTGGAACAAGGCCGCCTCCTGACGATGGCGACCCGACGTATCGACGATGATGATGTCGAATTTCTCCTTTTTGAACTGTTCGACGCCGGCTCGGGCCACGGCGGCGGGATCGGTCTCGGTCAGGGAGCCATAGTACGGAATCTTGGCCTTCGTCGCGTTCTGCTTCAGTTGGTCGAAGGCACCGGCACGGAACGTATCGGCGCACACCAGGCATGATCGAAAGCCCCGAGTCTGGTAGTGGCGGGCGAGCTTTGTACACGTCGTTGTCTTGCCGGCACCCTGCAGACCGACAAACATGATGACATTCGGCTTGCCCTTCTTGGGCTTGAATGGCTCCGCATGCGGATCGACCAGCTTGACGAGCTCATCGAAGACGGCCTTTTGGATCAGGCGCTTCTTGTTGACGGCGGGGGGCAGTTCCTTGAAGTTGACGGTGCCTTTGATCGACTTCCGCAGTTGTCCGACGAGGCGCACGTTGACGTCGGCTTCGAGAAGGGCGGCGCAAATTTCCTTGAGCATGGAATCAAAGGCCTATGCCGCAGCGCGGGTTCGTCAGTATGCAACTCGCAGCGGACAGGTCAGCGGGAGGGGCAGCGGCGCAGACTGCTCACCTTTTCGTCGAGGTTCTGCTCCCTCGTCAGGTTGGTGACCGCCGTGTTGATACGGCGGCCGAGATCTTGGAGAACCATCGCGGAGGTTTCGATGCCTCCTGAGCGAGGGCGTAACTTGCCACGGCGTCAAATATGTTGGATGTCAAAGGAACAGGTGCTCCTCTGCGAGGATGCCATGGGTTGGTGTGGAGGTGGGGCAGCGGAGGCAAACTCGGCTGGTGCATCAACCTTTATTCCGGGCCGCAGGTGCACTGCTACCCTGTAGCGGGCATTTCGCGCCACGATCTCCAATGTTGCGGATTGAGTTGAGCGTCGCTTCAATGCATCTGAATGTCGTGGGACTGTGTTCCGGTTGTTGCTGCTCCTCGAGTCTCGATCATTCTCCCACTTGCACCATAACGGCCACGAAAAATTACGACTGTTGTTGCGCATCCGTTTTCGACAGTTGGTATGCCAAGGCTATATTTTGATCTACTTGGCAAGCCTGGACTGGCAAGTTGCTAATACTCCGTGCCGTGCTACAGGGTTACTCGTTCCGCTGTCTACTCATTATTTTCTGACAGAAGAGGCTTCGAAAGCCCGAGTCGCTCCAGCATGCTTGGAAATGTCGCGGGGTCCGGCGAGTTGGCATCCACAATGAGCGTCTTGGGCGTCTTGTCTACCAACAGCCGAATCAGGTCCGGACGCATATAATGGCCGCCCTTTGCCACGCTGTGTGTAAGCATTCGTACCTGAAACAACTAAAGGGAGGGCATACGAAATCAGCAAGCCGCTTAGTGAGCAGATTCTCATCTAGGTCGATATCTGCGATGACGAGACCTTCAAACGTCTTGGGCGGATCCTCGACGGCGCGGAATCCGTCTGGGCGGTAGATCCGAGTAAACCCGTTGCCAATTAGGGCGGCCTCCCCATCGATGGCCGCCTCGTCGTTCTGTAGCCGCTTCGGGAGGTTAAGGCGAGCTCCCTCGCGAGTAAGGACATGTGACGGGGCTAGGGTCCAGGTGCCCGTCTCATACGCGTACGCAGGCGTCACATGCTCGGATTGAACCTCAGCAGAGGTGATATAAGGCTCAGGGTACTCGAAAGTCGAGGCCGGGGCAATGACAGGCCATGCAGCGACGTGAACCTCCTCGTTGAGAGAGCAGCTCAGGGCCTTAAGGAAGGGGTTCATCTATGCTTATTAGCGGACACTCCCTCGACGATCGTCATGCCACGCACATTCTCCCAGCAGTTGAGGTGCCCAAGCCTACCAATCTCCGTCTGCTCAACCATGTTGAGCGAATCACCAGTCCCCTCGCCGAAGACAAGCCTCTCCACGTGTGTCGGCTTGATCTTGCGGCGGTGGTTGATGACTGTGCCGGCCGCATCAATCATGATCTGTGCCATGTATAGGCTATGTCCGTCAATCTCCGAGTATGCCAGGGAAACAAAGACCTGTGCGGCTCTGGCAGCGCTTCGGATTCGGTTCATCTCAGCCGAGTCGGGACGTAGGCTATTCTGGTGGTACTCCTTGAGAAGGGGCAGCGAGTCTTGGTAGTTGACACGCCACTGCCAGTACGGATATCTTGAGAAGTTAGCATTGGACAAACGTCGATTGTTGGCTTCATTTACCCTGGGATCCCTACTCTTTGTAAGCGATCTGTCCGTCACCTTGGTCGTGGCGGACACTTACATAACTCTGGGAAGGCAATGAGCTTGCAGCCCTTTTCGCCTGCCTCACGAATTAGATCAATCGTCTTCTTGACAGACTTTTCAAGGTTGAACCATCCGGGCTCGGCCTGAACGGCGGCGGCCTTGTACTGGCGAATGGTCGCAGGCATCGTGATGTAGTTCTGGCCACGGTGAGTGATAGATATGAGATTATTTGCAAATAGCAAGTTAAGTGAGGGGTTGAAGTGCTTTCATGATTAGCAAATAACCTACGGAGTGCTGCCCAATGCTTCTGCCCAACGCCCTGTCGTGTGACATAGCTGCATCCTTCGAGCAATCCTTTGAGCAACGAACTGCATTGACCGAAGGCCCTATTCGGATCACCCGGCATCTCAAAACTGATCACTTATTCCCTCCTATTATCCGAGTGACTAAATCCATGGGCGCCCGTGAAATTAACGCTCCTCTCTACCCATCTAGGATTACAAAGCGGCCACCATGAAGGTGCATATCCCACCCCCCAACTCCGCTAGTTTAATCGGAGTGATTACAACAACGGTTCAGCACAGAATACCTAGATATTGAAGTAGTTTGTAAGCCATATATTGGCTTATGACAGAGACAGATGTTGGCATGGACGTCTCAATAGCCGTTAGCATCTATTTGCCAAGTCAATAGCCAGGCGAATGACTGTTGCAATATGTCCAAGGTAGTCTCCGTGGCCTAAAAGCTGACGACTACCGGCCGCAAAAACGGAAGATGTGCGCAAAAATTGCCCGATATAAACGACGCACTATTGATACATCACAAGGCCAGCCCTTTTGCCCCCTTTGTCCACCGGTAGAGGGATAGAGCCCGGCGTCTCGCTCGGTGCTCGTCCCAGTTCGTAATCCCCGATCCGCGAACGCTATACAGCGTGGACCGCACTACCTTGCGGAAATTTTTCTGTGCCGCTGTTAGTCTGATGTGTCAGTCATACTAGGTGATGGGATACCTACCTGAAATTCTGTGCTCAAGGTAACGACACACACTTCATGCGCCCTGATGATGTTCTCGCATGCCTGCTCGACAGATTCGTTTGGACCCAGCTGCGGCATGCGATCGGCGAATAAGAGGAGGATAAAGCTGCCCTGCAAAAGATAGATTCCGAATAGATACGACATGAATGTAAGCTCCGGGTCAATGGTTAGGATCGTCGAAACCGACTGTGAAGCGGAGATGGCGTGCGAGGCACACTCGGTAAAATGCTTGGACGTGATCCAGTCGTCGCCGTCGTCCAGCATCGATATTGCGTCCCATTTTCCGTGTAGGAGCACGTGCAGCACGTGAAGTATGTGCGTGCTGTAAGCTTTGACGAGCCGTACCTTGGATTGATCTGCTGCGTCGTATGATGGTATTGATGCAGTGGCTTGGTGGAGTGCTGGTGTTGACAGTCCGGTGGCTAGATCTCTGCTTCTCTGTCCTGTCATACCAAGCGGTGTGTGGCTCGCTAGGTTACTGTCCCCAGGGAGCGCGTTGAGGCTCAGCTCATAGTTGGCTAGAAGCTCCTGAATGACGGCTACGGAGTGGGAATCCTCCTGGTCGCCGAGTCGCGGGTGTCGACGTCTGTGGTGTACTTCGATTATGTCGCCGAGAATTGCCATCAGAGGCAGGAAGTGCTCGAAAAACCCTGCCCCGCTAGCCAGTATCGGAGGGCCTATGGTTCTCATGGGCAGGTCTTTCAGGGGGATCAAATCGAGATTCTCCCACACAATTTCAGGTAGCGGTGCTTCGCTCCGAAGTCAGTCCTGGGCAAATGAAGAGAAAAGGGTCGCGTCACTCACCGTCTACTTCGCAGTACGAGTCGGGTAGGGATAGGGCGGTGTTAAAGGACAGGCTCAAGTGCCGATCGAGGCTGTACAGCAGCCAAAAGACTCTTCTGCGCTCCTCGCGACGCTCAATGTTTGCCAGCGACGGGTCTTCCCTGTCCCTATGGCATGAACACAAAGGATTGGCGCAGGGTGAAACCGGCGCCGAGCAGCGCTCGTCCTCTCGATTCAGGCTCAGCGACAGCGCCAGCCTGACTGCTTTCGACCACCACTTGTAGCAGTCGGACTTGAAGTCGCTCCCGGAAACGGCAATTGACAGCAGAATGAACGTGAGGACATCATCGATCACCCCCGCGGGCTCGTTCGCGGCCGTGGTCATCGGAAAGACGGATGGGTTGGGCAGGCTGGGATGGGGGGCCTCGTTTTCGGCACGTAGGCCGCCTGTCAGAGTGTCAATTGCCATGATAGTTGTAGCAGGTTTTGCCGAGTCATACCGTGGATTCGCCTCCATCTGTCCGGGTCTCGCCCGGATACCAGAGACGTGGCGAGATCGTACAATTCATTTACTACCCTGGCGCGGGTGCCCGGGACGTGCAACAACATGACATCGGCCGTCTGCGCGACGCACCACAGGATTGTCGCCAGAAGAGCGGGTGTGGTATATCTCGGGTTCGTGGGATGAACAATGGACTTCTTTCGGAAGATTCTGGTGAGGATGTAGGGTGATGCGCCCCGGAAGAGCGAGCTGCCAGGGTCGGTGAGGAAGATGTCGAGGAGCTCGCACGCAACGGACGCGGGGATGATGTTGCGGATGAAGGGGAGGACAGGGTCGAGAAATCTGTAGCAACACTCTTCGGTTGGAGCCTTTTGCAACATGTCGGGGAGAAACCCGTCTGGGACCGTGGCGGCAGTGCTGACGGATTCTCGGTTTCTCTCATTGCTGGCGGCAGATCGAAAAGACTCCCGATGGCGACGGCTTCTGCTAAACTCGAACGGCGCTGCGCCATTCGCCGCTGGCGAAGGATAGCCCGCGCTTTCGTCAGAGATGAGCACCTCGGAGTCGACAAAGTGCCTGTCCAGAGCGCCGACAGAGGTTGAGCCGGCTCGTGGCCGAAACGAGTAGCCATCCGTGGACACACCAAGACTTCCTGGCCGTTGGATACCGACCTGCGTCAGCGACGGGATCGACATGGCAGTTGCAGTGCGAAGCATCGTCTGGTGCTGGGGGTTCGCTTCGATAGGGCTAGCATGAACATCCCGAGGGTCGTCTTCGTCCATGGGCTCGGGTTGGCTGCGAGGCGCGGTGTCTTCGTACGGGGAGTCGTGTGAGCCGGTGGACGCATTTTGAACCGACGCGGTTGCTGCCTTGCTTGACATTGGCGACGCCGAGTGCGGCGAGGGATGGCCGGTCTGGTCATTGCCACGGGTGCTGCCATACTGAGCTGATGCTACCCGTGATAAGGGTCGGGCTGTGGCATACGCTGAGGCAGGAAGACGCCCTCGTTTCTTGACTTCGCGGTTGTAGCGACATGTGTATCCATAATCTTGAGGGAGCAGGGAGTCAGCTACCAGCACAAGCCACGGAAAGTTGTTAGAGAGTAGTGACTACAAGGGCCAACACTCTCTAATCTAATTTCCAAACAATCGAACTGGGGCACCTAGGGCATAGCAGAAGGAGTGTGAGGCTCACCTTCACATCGCCGACAAGGACTGTTCAATTGACTCCGTCAGCACCCAGTCAAGCAGACTCATCGCAAGAGGCAGACACTCGGAGCGTTACTCACTATTCCCCGTCGCACCGCGTCCTCGACGTACTGCACTTGTCGCAGGCCCGGCTCGTCCTCTTCCGCGGCCTCGCCTGCTCGCCCCGGGCAGCGCCGGGCGAAAGCTCCGCCTCCCCCGCACGTTCTCGGTCGCCGTCTTCGGACGCTGCCATGGCTCCGTACGCGCTCCGTGCCATCGGAAGCAGAGCTGGACACGGGGTCCAACAAATATCCGGGCTTCAGCTGCCACGGCCCGGTGCGTTGTGCGGTGGAAACGGATGACCCTTGAGTGTGTGAGCGTGTTGTACGGGAGGGGGCCGACGCTGGGTAAATAGATGGGGCCGACGATTGTATTTGACCTCAGCCGTCGGTTCTACTTCGTACTTGGTAGTGCAATGCGGGGGACGCTGGCGATCGACTGGGTGCCTTGGCCTTGTCCGGAGTAGTCCGGGGATGAAAAGCCAAAGGAAGAGACGACTCAAGCACCTGTATGTATAGCATGGTTAAGGCCTTGGCGAGGGAATATTGAGATGTCGCCCTGGATCACCTCGCTCATCGAACGATTCTAGACGCCGGCGGGTCCAGGCAAGCCACGGAACTTGGCGGTGGCGCACAATTAGTTGTACATGGCGCGTCCCAATAATGAAGCCCCTACGGATCAAGTTATGAACTCTCCAACAAGCAATGTAGCAGCAGCTTTACGAGTTGTGGGGATACGAGCAGATTAATGTCACTCCAGCCCGCGTCCCTCTACGAGTAGTCAGACCTCCGCAATCCCAGTCCCGGGTCCCGGATGCTCGTCCGAATCCCACTCCAACCCATATGTGGAGAGATGCAGGAGAAACCGTCAGTGGCTTGGGTGGCTTTTCAGCACACGGCCAGTCGAGGCAGCGGCATTGTCACCCCTTGCTCAGGGTCGCTTCGTTGACTGGGTCGTCGATTTACCCGACGGACAATTCTCCAAGCGCCCAGGGCGCACATGCATTGGCACGTTCCACAGCATGAACTGACCCACGATGCAAATCCCCCCAGTCTGCTGTCTAGAACATTTGACTGAAGCTCGCAGCATGGCTCTCAGACATCCCCGCGACGCCACAATCTCCTCTTTCACGATCGGGTAGTTCCATTGGCAACGAGCAAAGTCTGGGGTATGGGGTTGACGTGCTAAACTGGACCCGTACTGTTGTGCCCTTGCGCGCGTAGAGGGGAAATGAGGGCGCTGCACTACGACTGACTCTGCAGTCAGTCACCCGCCGACGGACCATGGTCAAGAGAAAACAGACGTGCAGTTGTGCATAAATAGTCTACCGGGGCCTTGCCTCGCTGTCATCATGGGTCAGATCGGTCGTCCCCCACACGTTGGCTACAACATACTGTATTTGACATCGAGTCCGGCAATCTTTGTGATAGCCAATTGCCTCGCACATCTCTATTGTCCATTACACACCAGACATCGCCATGGCGAGCAGCGAGTTCTGGCGGAAGCGCTCCCTGCGCGTCCGCGACGACAGGACGACCAAGGCGGCTGAGCTGACTCTCCGTCAATCTCTGTATCCCATCTGCCTGGTCACAATTCTATTCTTTCTCTGGGGCTTCTCTTACGGCCTTTTGGATACCCTCAACAAGCATTTCCAGAACACGCTCGGCATCGAAAAGTCGAGGTCTGCAGGTCTGCAGGCTGCGTACTTTGGGTTCGCACATGCTCAATCTTGCCAATGTTGCAGATCTGTCAACTAACACACCCAGTGCATACCCGCTGGCTTCCCTCGGCCATGCAGCTTGGATCCTCCGCCATTACGGATATCGCGCCGTGTTTATTTGGGGTCTCTGCCTCTACGGTAAGCTCGCACCTTTGCTTTGAACCTTGCTATGTGGGTTTACATACTGACAAACCTTGCCCCAGGTCTCGGCGCTCTCCTCACCATCCCTGCAATCAAGGCTAAAAGCTTCGGTGGCTTCTGTGCCTGCATCTTCGTCATCGGCAACGGACTTGGGTCCCTTGAGACGGCTGCCAACCCGTACATTACCGGTGAGTCCTGACATAGACATGCCCTGATCACACGGGTTTCGTCACTAACGACGGTGCTACAGTCTGCGGGCCGCCAAGATACTCGGAAATCCGCATTAACATTTCCCAAGCCTTCAATGGCATCGGTTCCGTCGTGGCCCCGGTCTTGGGTTCATATGTATTCTTCACCTTTGACGACGAAAAGGCACTCGAAAATGTGCAGTGGGTGTACTTGGCTATTGCTGCGTTTGTCTTCATTCTGGCTGTTATTTTCTTCCTCTCGGAAATCCCAGAGATTACCGACGCCGACATGGCTTTCCAGGCCGAAGAGACAAATGCAGGCGACAGTGAAAAACCGTTCCGGAAGCAGTACCGACTATTCCACGCGGCATTTGCTCAGTTTTGCTACACCGGCGCCCAAGTTGCCATTGCTGGGTAAGTTTGCACCCGCACCAACACATGTCCGGGGTTCCAGAAGCTGATCCAGCCAGGTATTTCATCAACTACGTGACGGAGACTCGGCCTAATACAGACTCGGCTCTTGGGTCGCAGTTCCTTGCGGGAGCCCAAGGCGCGTTTGCCATCGGCCGTTTCGTTGGTGTCGGCCTGATGCACTTCGTCAAGCCGCGAATGGTCTTTGGCGTATACTTGACATTGTGCATGGTCTTTCTCGCGCCAGCCATCACCCAGGGGGACAACACGGGCATGATAATGCTGTATTTGACTCTATTCTTTGAGTCAATCTGCTTCCCTACCATCGTCGCACTTGGAATGAGGGGTCTTGGTCGACACACCAAGCGTGGCTCGGGCTGGATCATTGGCGGTGTCATCGGAGGAGCTTGTGTGCCACCTCTGATGGGAGTTGTGGCGGATCAACACGGCACGCCATTCTCCATGGTTGTTCCCCTCTGCTTCTTCTTCGCGGCTTGGTCATATGCCCTGGCAGTGAACTTTTGGCCCTGGTACAGGGACACTGCCGATGCTTTCACGCACACGAATGTTGGCCTCGACAACTCACGGATGGTGCAGGAGGATGAAGAAAAGCCCCAGGCTGAGAAGCGAGCCGAGCTGGTCGCAGCTCAAGACGGGCATTTGAGCACATGAGGGTGCAGTGCGAGGATAGTAAGAGCTGTGCTCATGCCTGACCGTTGTGGTGGACGTAGCTGGAGGAACTGTATCAATTTATTTAGTCAATGTGTAATCTTTTGTGCATCTTAAAACTTCACTCTACAAGAGAATGTGTTCCTGCTCTTTAAGATACCAGGCATAAGATTGAAGCATCAGTTGCGATGCGGAAGGAAGTGTGTAAAGTATCGATAGGAAGTAAGACAACCACGAAGCAGCCGTTGAGATAACTGCACTCAGTCTTATGTTAGCATGCCCGCATTAATCACTTGAATTGGTAATTTTCCGTTAAATAATGGTTCTTGAAATGCTCTGTGCTTTACAATTCTCTTGCTACATGAAGCATTTGAGTGATATGCTTCGTGTCATCAAATCCAGGCTCCGTCGACCTGGTATACACTCCCACTGACAAATGTACTCTCTGGCCCAAGCAGGAAAGCAATTACATTGGCCGTCTCTTCCGCCGTCCCCTGTCTCTTGAATGCAGTTGGTTCATCGAATGGCGCATCTTTCGGGCGACCATTGAAGTCCCAATTCTTTTGCATCAGGGGTGTGTAAATAGCCCCTGGTGCAACGCTGTTGACGCGGATCTCGCGGTGGCCGTTTTCCAGTGCTGCCGCTTTCGTGAGTCCGACCATGCCATGCTTGCTTGCGTCGTATGCGCCGTGTCTTGCGAATCCTAGGTTGTGTAAGCGACACAAACATAGTTAGAACTGCTCTCTTAAACGGACCTTTCAACCCGTGAATTGACGAGACATTCACGATTGAGCCGCCGTCTGCGATATTCCGCAGCTCCGCCCGTAGGCAGTACATGGTGCCTGTGAGGTTGACGCCGATGATCTTATCCCACTCCTCGTCTTCCAATTCTGAGACCGCCGCAATGCCATGGTCCTTTCCAATGACACCAGCAACGTTGGCAGCTCCGTGCAGTCGGCCGTGTGTCTTGATGATGGAGTCGATCCAGGAGTCTACTTGGATTCGTTTCGAGACATCCACTTTCGTGATCATGAAAGGTAGGCCGTATGAGCCAAAAAGAGATTCGGCTTCCTTCAATGCGACGGGATCGACATCAGCAATGCAGACGGTGGCGCCTCTTGCGGCGAGAATCTTGGCAGTTGCCAGGCCGATTCCGCTGGCTCCGCCGGTGATGGCAAAGACTTTGCCTGACAGCGGCCCTTGTTGTGTGCCGTTTAATTGAGTCATCTGAGCTTGGTATGTTCTTGAATTGTCCAGCTTTCGTTGTCCCTGGGGCGGGCCTGGTGACTTGGATGGGGAGCGTGTGTGGGATGCTGAGCGGCCCATGGGGGAAGAACCTGAGCTGCAAACTCACGGGCTTAAGAACTGTGAAAATGCCTGCGGAACGTGAATGTATATGACGAGGTATGTAAAGGAACGGAATGGCCGGAGGCTTCAAATACGCAGGGCATGGGACTCTTTCACCCGAGGGCTATGTAAGCGCTGAGATTGCCTGGAGGAACCCCACGACCAAGAAATGCCCATCTGATCATTCCGATGAATGAACACGCCTACGAAGTACAGAGTAGTGAGGTTAGCGATGTGGTTGGTGGGTCTTCTAGTTTGCTCCCGTCGGGGGCGCCATGGTTCACTAGTAAAATACCCGACGGCAATGGTCCAAAGTCCCGCTGCATCAACTATGATGAACCCTTGGTGCCTGACATCGGGAACATGAATTCTAACCCGAGGGATATCAATTTGCATCGGGAGAAATATGGTCTTCATACCGTGCCTGCAGTCCGCGTCGGGAGAATTGCTTTGACAACTCGTTGCCGCGTCCGAGGTCGTTTGTCTTAGTGGGTGTATGACCAGCCTGATTTTGTTTGGAAAATTTAACCGGACACAACAGGAACCACCAAGTAAGAATCCCATTGCCCTCCAGTATGGATGTGATGCCGCCCAACATTCTCGTCCACAGGTACTTCTACTTCCAGAACTTTGAGCTCCGGTAGTCGCAGCTCGTGCCCTGCAACCCTCAGCATGATGCCCTCGCCAGCCTCAAAAACCATGCCAATCGGCCAGAGGGGGATCTCCAAATCCACTACCGTGCCCGGGGCAATCTTTTCGGCCTTGTCGTGTCTGTATTTTGGAAACCCTTCGGCCATTTCCTTTGACACACGGTGACTGGCCCTGAGCATCCCGTCGCAGCCCAGGAACTTGGCCACATTCGTGTCTGCAACCTCAGACGCCCGCACGGGACATGGGTAGTTGAGGCTGACCAGCGGCGTCTCATCAGCTGAAACTTTGCGGATCTGTATGTTCACGTCGATGTCATCATGGTCTGGGCACGACATCCACAGTTTAGCTACTGGGTAGCCGGCTAGTTCGGTGTACTCTTTGAAGTGGACATGGAAGTCGGCGCAGTCGGTCAGGTGGTGGGCTAGATAGCTGGTCTCGGCTTCAGCTGACGGCCGCTCGAGAGACATTAAGCCGGACGCAGCCTCGAGGAAGTATTTGCGATACTCGGTGTTTGGCAAGGGGTAGCTTGCCTCGGGTCGCTCGACTACAGTGCTTGCGCGACTACCGTCGAAGCCCAGCAGGGAAAGCCGCAAGGGCGCGGTGAGATGCCAGTCGTTCGAGATTCCCTTGCAATATTTATCGAAGAAAGCTTGCAGCTCGTCGTTGTTCTCCTTGCGGTAGAGGTCATACCCTGTTTGCGTTTTAGCATCAATGCTTCCGTCCAAGTGACCAGAATACCCACACTCTTGGGTGTGATGAACCCGGAGCCATTTCTCGCTGGTCTTCGCTTTGGCAAACGTCTCAAAGGAGCCCCGAGAATGAAGAAGAGTGGAATAAGAAGCGGTCAGATACATCGGCACGTCGATGTTTTCCACCGGGATGACCTTGGTTGCCCAGTACTCGTCAAACAACGGCCGCTTCGCTACCATGGCCCCGCCGTCCTCTGCTCCCTCGGTGCCTGTCATTGTATTGTACAGCATACGCATGAACCCGCTGCGGGGGATACCGCCGCGAGCCATAAAGTCGTTGTATCCATCGGTTGCGGCCTCCCAGGGCGCAATGGCTCGCAGCGCAGGATGAGGATCTCGAGCTGCGACGTTGATCTGGGCGATGGCCAACCAAGAGTTGCCAGCCGTGGCAACAGAGCCGCTGCACCATGGTTCCTTTGAGACCCAGTCGATCAAGTCATGTAGGTCATTGGCGTCCTGCTCTCCCCACTGAGCGATGACGCCCTCGGAGAAACCGGCTCCTCGGGCGTCCGGGTTGATGATGGCGTAGCCGCGGGCGCACCAGTCTGCTGGGTCGGGACCCTCGAACTTTTCGTAGCCAGAGGTCTCATCGAAGCCCAAGCCACAGCGGAATGGTCCCATATGATCATACGAATGATCCTCTGTTATGTAGTAGTCAGCGGAAGTTGGGCTCTTCGAGTTTGCCCGGCCGCCGACGCACTGCTATTCTTGCCATACGGGCTCCATGCGATAATTGCCGGGACTGGATTGCCGAGGCTCGACGAGGAGGGCCGAAATATGTCGGTGAAGATCTTTATTTGATCGCGCATGCGCACTTCGACGTCCCGTTCGAAGACGCAGTCAACGGAGAAGCCGCGGCGTCCCTCTGCCTTGACATGACCGACGGGCAGATGGATCGTTGCTGGTGCGAACCCGCTCGGTTTCTGCAGTGGACAAAATTCAAGATCGGGGAAGCGTTTCTTTAGAGCCTCCATGCTTGTTGCATTCGTTAAAAAGTGTGTGTGATGTTGTTGGCTTGAGTGGGCTAATGCTGTCGGTATGCTGTCACGTTGGCTGTTAACCGGATCTTCACAAAGGTATATGCTGGTCTTGTTCGACTTATATACTTGCGAGCATTCTCAACGTTGATTGAGAACACTCGGAATCACGGAATGAGCTACGAGGCGAATGGCGAGAATGAGGGTATTCGTGAAAAGCGGCTCCGGGATGGTCGGCGTCGGAGCTGAAGCGACCCCGGCATGGCCGGCGCCAACTCATAACGCGAGGCCGGTCGGCATTTGATTTGGTGTGTCCGAGCTACCCCGGCTGCGTCATTTGCACTAAAACGTACGACTGCTTGATACCTTTTAATAATTGTTATTACACAACTGCAGGAAACCTACATGTACAAGATTCTTGCTTTATATACAGAGTAAAGTACCTAACTTGCGCTATTGACTTGTCTGAACGGAGTAGTAGCATAGGAGCGGGCCCGTGCTGTGCATCAATCGGATACTCGGCGTCCGCGTTTCAGCGCCATGCCGTTATCAACCGGAACTGCTGGGATTCGCGCGAGCCGTCGTCAGTCCAGTCGACATGGTGGAAGCCTGAGTCCAACAGTCTGGCCTTCCATTCGTGCTCCTCCACCAGCGCGTACGTCCGGTCATCGTCGAACCGCCACCAGCCGTCCAGCAAACCGAAGACACAGTCCAGCCAGCCGAGAGAGCGCGTCAGCTCTAAAAGACACAGCATGCCTCCGTCCCTTCGAAGCAGTTTTTCCATGTTGGCGCAGGACTGTCGGAGGTCCCGAGTCGCATGGATGCAGTTTGACGAGATGAGGAGATCGTACGACTGCAGCATGTTCGCCGGGGGCGACTTCTCTATGTCGAGGACCGTAAACTCCATGTTGTATTGTGGCTTATGTTGGCCGTACCGCGCGTCAAACTTCTTCTTAGCGCCAGCCACGAGCGCGACAGAAATGTCGGTAAAAGTGTAAGTGAAGTCGACGTTGCATGCCAACAGCTGATCCACGACGAGCCGTGTTGTGGCGCCCGTGCCTGCCCCAATCTCGAGAATCCGAAGCCTGTCGGTGCCGTTATGGTATTGAGGATGCGAAACGAGTCGGCGGAGGAACCCGCCGAGCATCTTGTTGCCCGTCGCAAACATTGGGGAACTGACGTACACGTCCTCTAGAAGCTTGACGGAGGCGTCGTCTCTGAAGAGCAAGTGCAATGGATCCACGCGACCGGAAAGGCAGTCTGCAAGGCGGGAGCCGGTGACGTTGAGCAGCTGATGTTCTGGTCGGTACCCTGGACACTCGGTGAGGATTTCATGGTACATGTCTGTTGAAGACCTGGCATGAGGTAGGGGTCCGCCTGTTCGACGGGGAAGGGACTGGCCATCAGGTCGAGAAATTAGGCCTGCGTCTTGAAGGATCATGTAGAACCGAGACATCAGCCTTTCGTACTTTGGTTTGTAACAAACAGCAGGCAAAGGGTCCCCTGCTCGCAGTGCTTTCAGATCACACCCCAAAGCGCTGAAGGCCTCCAGGATGTATGCCAGCACCAGGGACATCTGCTTCTGATACACCCCCGAGTAGAACCCCGCGAATCCGGTCTTCCGGGCAAACAAGCTGGTCTCTTGCTTGATACGACCAAACTCTAGAGCAGCCTGAGCGACGAAGGCAGGGGTTCCAGTGATAGTAGCGACATGAGCAGAGCCGTCATTTTGCTCATTGAACCCATTTGAGTTTTGCTTGCTCGTGGTGGTTGTGCTTGGTAGCGGGCTGGATTGCAGCTGGTCGTTTAGGACTTGGTGGGGCATCATGCCACAGAGGCCCGAAAAGGTTGTGTTTTCATCAATCTTCATCAGGCTCGGCCCCTTCCCAAACATTCTCTCCATATCCGATTGAAGCTGTATGGCAACTAACGAGTCAAGTCCAAAGGTCCCCAAGGGCTCATCCGGAGAGATTCCTTGGGAGCAGTTCAAATGATCTGCGAGTAGGTTGAGTAAAGCGGTGTTGTGCTGCTCGTGGTTGGGCGTATTGGAACCTGTTGATGATAGAGACGATTTAGAAGAATGGTCTGAAGAGTCCTTGCTGTCATAAGTTGAGGTGAGTTGTGATAAGTTGGGAACAGAGCCAAGTCGAGGGCTCAATCCTGAATAGATGTCTCGACGCATCTGCCCAATGGAGAGGTCGATGTGCACCTCATCTCTGATCCTTAGCGAATCCACCTCGATAGAATCGTGAATTAGTGCTGTCGGAGTGGATGGGACATCCCACGTGCCCATCGGGAGCTTGTTGGCTGAACTACCAAGCGTAGTCTTGCCATTGACATTTCCGAAACCGTTCATTGCCTCCAGTGCTTTCTGCAGAGAACTAATAGGAACCTGTGTGAATCTTGCACCCAGAATCGACAGGAAAAGTGTCTTGTCGCGTGCACTAAACACAGTGATGTCGCACACAACGGCTTTCTCGTTCTCCCGATCTAGGCTTGACAGTACTGTCCACGGACCTTCGGACTTTGATGCTGGGTCCCCAGGATCGATCCGGGGAATAACAGCATCGAAACCGTTGCAGATGTATATGTGGTCATCTGCAAGGTCCCCCAGGCTGCTGACATGGAGTTCTGCAGCAAGCAAGAAATTGTCGAAGACTGGTGGGCTGAATATTGTTCCCGCACAGCATTGGGATGCAATGGAAGGCATGGAAACATTGCCCACAGCCTCGAGGCCCTTTGATGCAATGCAACGAATTCCAAAGTAGCTGTCCTCGTAGACGGCTACCCGGCCCAGGATATTCTTCATGAATACTCCCTGCACCACGGAGGCACTGCGATCCTCACGTATGTCCTCGCATCGATCGTAGAGACGGCGAAGAAGTGGTCGGTGAGGCCCAACGTAGGAGCTGTTATGTCCCTGCCACCTAATGGTTCCTGATGCTTGGAGTTTGAAGGCCTTGTTCTCATCGTAACCGAGTGAGTGACTTTCTATGACGAAATCCCAACTCGATCTTGTCTGCTTCCGTAGTGTTAGGCGAAGACGCCTTTGGAGATCAAGTCCAAAGGGTGAATGCAGTTTAAGCTGCCCCACCTCTACGGATGCAGGAGATGGACCGGCAGATGAAGCGTGTATCGGGAGAAGGGCGAAGGCGCGAGCTGCTGATTCTACATAGACCGAAGCCGGTGCCAGAATTTGCCCAAAGACGGTCCTACCTCGTACGAAGGTAGAGTATTCCTCGCTGTGTTGGTTGATGGAAAATTCGACTGTTTGTGCATCGGAATCTTCCGACCCAACCCGAGAAACCAATTTTGGTGGCTCCTGTGTCGGCTGTTGCGGGTTCTGGCCTTCGTGATCCGACTCTTTGTGGACAATCGGTAGCCAGTGTTGAGACTTTTCGAATTGGTATGGAGACAACTCCAACGGCATAAAACAGCGTCTCTGGGAGGCATGGTACAGCCAGAACTGTACTTTGACACCCTCGCTCCAGAGTCCGAGAGTCGTGTTGGCAAGAGAAGCCATTGGATCCAGGTCATGAAGTCGAGCTGAGTAAAAGGAATGGGATGTGCAGCCGGGTGTGGAGCTACCTGCGAGAGCACGGCGAGCCATGGTCACGCCGGTGGACCCAGATCCGGCCTCAAGCCAGACACAGGAGCCTAGCCGTTGCTCGACCCTGCAAATGGCTTCGGCAAAGTAGACAGGCTCGCGGGACTGCCGCGCAATTCGCTCGGGGGTGATGTTGGCCCAGCTGCCGCTGGATTCCGAGCAGGGCTCGATGGGGATGGTAGGAGGGTGCAAGGTGAGCCCCTGAATAAGCTGGTGATACTCAGGCATGATGCAGTCCATCAGCTCCGAATGGAACCCATGCGTGACGGAGAG
The DNA here is from genome assembly GCA_024340025.1 of Tolypocladium tundrense. Classification (NCBI taxonomy): domain Eukaryota; kingdom Fungi; phylum Ascomycota; class Sordariomycetes; order Hypocreales; family Ophiocordycipitaceae; genus Tolypocladium; species Tolypocladium tundrense. Next base: position 14,603 of record JALHBX010000418.1, on the reverse strand, counting down.
TCGCTTGACACAAACGTCTCTAAAGCGAGCGGCGTCCTCGAACGCGGCGATGGCCGTTTCCGTGCCCACGACAACGTGGTGCGAAGAAGCATTGCGGCACGCAGTTTCGACCTTGCCGCCCCCCGGCATCGACCGTGTGAAGGCTTGCAGTGCTTCTACGTCGGCGGCACCTGCATTCACGCTGAGCATGCAGCCCCTTTCAGGGCCCCATTTGCGCTGGATGAGCAACGCCCGTCCGGAGACCATCTTCAAGGCATCCCGCAGGGTGAGCACGCCGCTGACGCAGAGAGCCGTCAGCTGGCCGAGGCTATGGCCGAGCACCGCCTTGACCTGCAGACCAGCATCGATCCACGATGCAGCAACGGAGTACTGCAACGAAAACTGCATGCAGTGAAGGTCTACCAGGTCATCGATGGGGTCCGTGTCGAAGATGCGAGGGTATAGGCTGTGAAGACCCATGGTCTGCAAGGTGCGGTCACATCTATCCAGATGACGCTGTAACAAGATCGAGCCGAGGTAGGCTTCGTGGCTGAGGCGAGTCCGACGGCCAGTCTGGCCCGCGAAAACGAGCACCACGGGTTTTGGATCACCATGTGGCTGTTGTGCCTTGACGTCGTCGTCGTGGACTTCCAAGAGGAGGCGGCTTCTCAGCTCCTCTGTCGAGCTGGCCGAGAACATGGTGCGGTGGACAAATGAGTGGTTCTGGCGTTGTGCTAGGCCAAAGGCGACACTCCGAAGCAATGCCTCTCCGTGGGCTCCTTGCTGAGTGTCGATGAAGTGTACGAGGGCGCGACAGTACTGGCGCAGGCTAGAGGCGGAGTGAGCAGCAACCAAGACTGGGTACTGACGGATCTTCTCCATTGACCTAATTGTCTGCTCAGATTGCGCTGGAGGGGGCTGGCAAATAACCATGGCTGCGTTGGTCCCCGACGCACCATAGTTATTGACCAATGCCACTCTAAAAGGCTCTTTCCAAGCCTCCAGTTGTACAGGAATCTTCATATTGGCCTCATCCAGCGAAGGGATGGCTGGGTTCAGCATCGAGAAGTTGGCTTGGGGCGGAATGATGCCATGTTGCAGCATCAGCAGCACCTTGACCAGAGCAGCCAGCCCCGACGCCGCCTCGCTGTGGCCCACGTTTCCCTTGACTGAACCGAAGTGTAGGGGCGGCGATCCTGACCGAAGGTCTCCTCCAAAGACCTGTCGAATGCTTTGGCACTCGACTGGATCGCCTTTTTGGGTGCCGGTGCCGTGGGCCTCGACGTATGACACTTGGCGAGGGTGCATGCCCGCCGTCTGAAGCACACGCCGGTAGAGATTGCTCTGTGACTCCGACGACGGTAGTGTGATGGACCGACTTCCCTTGCTGTTGTTGACGGCCGAGGCCGCCACCACGCCGAGGATGCAGTTGTCGTCTGCCACAGCCGACGAGAGCCTCTTCAAGAAAACAAAGCCTCCGCCTTCGCCCCGACGGTAGCCGTCTGCGCTCGCATCAAAGGGCCTACACTGCCCTGTTGGGCTCAGGAATGAGGCTGCACCTAGGTTCTGGTGCGACCTAGCCTCCGCTGTCATGAGGTTGACGCCTCCAGCCAAGGCCATGGAGCACTCTCCCGACTGAATGGCCTTGCATGCCATGTGGATTGCCACTGCAGAAGACGAACAGGCCGTGTCTACCACCATGGACGGGCCGGTCAGGCCGAAGAAGTGGCTGATTCGACCACTCGCAAAAGCTCGCGCAGTGCCTGTGAATGAGAATGCGGTTGGGGGCTGGGAGTTGACATTGTCGTCGTAGTCGCACGAAGACATGCCGATATAGCAGCCTATGTCTTCCGTCGCCGCCGACGACGGGCTGAAATGCCCACCCGACTCCAGAGCTTCGTAGGCAAGATGGAGACTGAGTCGATGCTGCGGATCCATGTACTCGGCTTCGCGGGGGGATTTGCGGAAAAGGGCACAGTCGAAGGAGCCTGCATCCCCCAGGGAGCTCCCCGTTCTCTTGTCCCGGATCATGTCCCAAAATTGCTGTGGAGTTTCTGAACCAGGAAATCGACACGATGCCCCGATAATGGCAATCGAGTCATCGGGATAGGCCTGGGGCAATCCTTCGGTGGCCACGGGGCGGATCACTTGGAGCGGCGAGATGGCCAGGACGGGCCGGGGAATGCATTCTGCCGGCCCCAAGACTAGCACTTGGGCTTTGCTCTCGGCGTGGGAGGCCGCGGCTCCCTGGGCCATGGCTGCTACGGACTTCGTCATGGTAGTATACCAGTCGGCCTTCTCTACCAGGATGCACCGCAGAGCCATCTCGTGGAGCGCAGTCTCGTCTTTCCCGGGCACTAGCTCTCCGTCGTCATTCCGCCTCAGCGGCACAAGCGGCCGGCTGTCTTGGGGAAATTGGAGAATGGGTAGGGACGCGCAGAGATCGGCCAGCTTCCGGAACGCAGTGTGGTGCCCCGGATGGTGGAAGCGGCCTTGCAGGTCTATCTGCTTAGAAGCGGCCCCCTTTTCGTCGAGGTGTTGCATCAAGGACGTGGCCATGCCCTTGGGTGCTGTGATGGTCGCGCTACAGACATCCATGCGGACGCCCATGTAAGCCTGGTCGCAAGTTAGCCACGCTGTGCAGGCAGGATTCTCGTATGCCTCTGCATGCTTCTGGATACACTCACTTCGGGGTAGCTGTCAAGCACAGCTTTGAACGCCTCATCTCCTTCTCTTCCATCCCCGTCGCCCCGCGGCCAGCGCGCACTTATGCAGACGTTCGGTTCTGGTGACTCTATCTCATCAAGGTCCACAAATGCTCCAACACATAAGGCTAACCTCACAGCAACAGCAGCATTTTTGGCTACCTCTGTCCTGTTTTTGGAGCACGCGAGTGCAATAGCGGAGAGGAGTCCGACACATAGTCCTTGTATGCCTCCTTGGCGGACGCCGTGTAGGATGTTGGTATGTGCATCCTCCTCTGCTACTTCACGGCTGTTCAAGTAGGCTGTGTACTCCGTGATGTGGGCAAGGACCGTCAAGACTGCTAGTCTTGTGTTCTTCGAGGTTTGCTCCGTTATTGGTAGGGCGGAAGCATTGTCGTCCGTGATCCATTCGGCCAAACTTTGAAGAAAGGACTTTACACCAAGACGTTCAAAAGACGGTTCTTTCTCAATCAACAGAGGCCAGAGGTCAGGCAGTTCTGCGACTCCGTGCCTCAAGTCTGCTAGGTGTGGGTTGTGGATGAGACTGGAGCGTAGGCGGGACAGATACGCCGCATCTGGATTCAGTATTACTGAACCACAGATTAGTAAGGAGGGCGATTTTGCAGGCATAACTTCTGCCAATATTGAAATAGAAACTTGAAGATAACGCCGTATGTGTACAAGTCGAAGTTAGGTGTATCCGGAGTTCCAAACCACCTTCGGCTATCTATATACCCGGCCTTTAGAGACATGCCGGAAACCCGGTCTCACGTGGTGCTTGCGTGACTTTGAATACGTTTTTTCTTGTACTATGTAGTCGCATGAGTGCCATGACCGTGATTCCAGCATGAAAATGACAGACGATCTAGGATGTGCCGAGGCTGCTTCGAAGTTGCCAATGTCAGCATTGACCGCATCGTTACTCTGCAAGCGGGCAAGTAGTTGAGACCATTGCCCCTGTCAATGTGGGCCGACTTGTCCCAAACTGTGAACTCGACCTACGATTACGAGTAGAAAGTACATTGTCAACTGTGCTTACGAGTACTCGTATGCCCTTGACGAGTCAGGTCGGGGAAACTCATCCTTGCAGACAGGGGCAATGATCGGGTCAGCATTGGGGGCCATGGCCTAGATTGACTACTTGACAAGGGCAAATGGGCTGACTACAAGAACAGGTAATTCAGCAGGCCAAGGGCGGGGAAGTGGGTACATGTCGTACTGTCGCACTACCCGAAGGATTATATCAGGGCTGACAGGGATGTTCTCGAGCCTCCACCAGAGGCTTCAGCTTCACTGTGGCTTCATAGCGATGGAATACGTGGTTGTACATATAGATGCGAAGCAAGAATGCCGCTCCTAGAATAGCTTCAAGCTTGGCCTGCAACGTTACCACGACTCGTGGCATCATGTAGCAAGGTCTCGAGCTCATGGATTAGTGGACGGCCGTGAGGTCATGATACGGATGACGGATAGACTACCACATTTGGAAACATTGCAACCTCCTGAGACATCCAAGTCAATACTTTAACAGCCGAATGCTGAGGACTACGAAGTACATCAAAATTACACCAGCTGGCATAAGAAATCGTGGGATCAAGTACAAATTCTGGTGTTTCTTTCCTTTAGACTTTTGCCAGCTTCTGAGAATATATGTGCGACTGCATTGTCGGAATAGCTATTACATCAAGGATCCCGAGACGCTTGTTGTGGCAACCCGCAACCCTCAAGTCCCAGCATCCCCAAGATGCAGTCAACTACCTTGACATTTTCTGCTGTATTGTCGCTCATGCTTTCTATCACTGCCCTTGCCTCAGCCGTTAGTTCTGCGAGCTTTTTGCGGCAATGCTCGAACGAGCCTGTCGACTCAATATACCCAACTGCAAACAGCTTGACATCGGGGTCCATTGTTCGCTGCTTCAGGATGCTAGATAGCTGGATGTTTGCCGGATTTGAGCGAATGCTGTGGATAATAGGGAAGGAAAATTTCCCCTCGGTCAAGTCTTCGCCAAATCCCTTGTTTTTGGTATACGCGTCACTCTGTAGGTTGAGATAATCGTCCCGAATCTGGAAGATTACTCCCAGCACGTTGACTAGGGGAACATAGTCTCTGGTAGAGACTTCAGTGTCAGCCGTTTCCCTTGCATTGTTCTTGTCTCTGCAGTCACTCACCGCCCAGTTTTGCTAGCCAATTGCATCAGCTTGACTGCCAGCCTGAAGAGGCCCCCTGTCTTATTGGAGACCATGGCAAAATATTCTTCTTCTGTCGGACAGATGGAGGCATCTCTCCAATAGATGTCCATACCCTGGCCGCGATGCAGGTTCAGCAGTTCTTCGGTGAAGATCTCAAACGCGCGCGGGTCTTCCAACTTGGGAAGCTCCTGCTGAGCCAGAAAAAAAGCATAGTTGGCAGCGTTGATGGTTTGCGCAATTCCGAAGATGCTGTGTGATACGGGTAATCCACGACGGAGTTGGGAGGAATCTTGGATATCGTCAAGTCTTGTCATGGGAGTTAGCAATCGCAAGCCAATGTCTTCCGGTGCCTACGTACAGGAGGGATGCATTATGTAGCAGCATAATGATGCGTTTGATGACGTCCAGCTTTTCTTCGGGAATTTGGAGCCACTGGTTGAAAGCTGACATCATCTTGCCCCTAACATCCTTGCCTGGAAGATCAAGAAGATAGTTAAGGGGAGCGCGGATTATCTACAACAATTTCTCATATTAGAACCGATATCATGATCCAGTCTCTTGCAAAAGAGATTTCAATAAAAAGAGACTTGCTTCTTCATGTTGAGCACAGGGCATCGAGTCCATCACTGCTCCTTGACTTGCCAATCGTACTTTTTCCATGATTGACAATTCGGGCGAGCAGACGGGGGACAATGGTGGAGGCATGGCGTGAAACTTGGCAATGGGAAAAAGTACTGCACTGTTGTTCTAGTGTATACAAAGGGCTGATGTCTTTTTCAAAGCGGCGAACCCGATGCTCTCTCATTCTTGGGGCAAGGAAGACACGTTACTTGAACTACGGAGAGTAGGACCCGTAGTTGAGGATAGCCATGCCGAGGCTTCGGCCCCGTTACAAACCAGGATCCCTGTCATATAGCAGCGGCTGTTGTATATGTACAAGAGGTCTGAGTGTACGGAGTACTCCGTACTGTACTACTAAGTGTCCTGGTGGACCAGGGCCTAGCTGGCTAAAATATCTCGGGTTTTCCGTGAGTCTCGTGTACTAGAGTACTGAATTCAAAATTCCCATGTGATATATGACTTATAACTCGTTCGAGGTTGCATGGAGTTGATACGAATTTGGAATCCCTGCAATATGGCCGAACTCCACCACTGCATGAACCCGCATGTCTGACTGCCAACAATCAATGGCGTACACAGACTATAGCGGCAAATCACAATTGTGAGATGATACGACATGTCAGGTGTTACCAGTCCCATGAAGTAATCAACTCCGAGCGGAACTATGAAATCATGTTCAGCAAATGGGCAAGTCTCAAGGTGTACCCATTGTGGCTCCGCCGATTTCGTTTTCGAGTGGTCTACTTTCTCTACGGCTTCATTCTCCAACTTCAATGAAGTGTCTTGTTTTTGAGGTGAAGCCTGGAACGTCGTGGTGCCCTTGGTAGCCACGAAGGTAAATGACGACAGCGAGCGTTTGAAAGACCACCATGTAGTTGGCGGTGGCGTTATGTTCAGCCAAACTACTCCACTAAGGAATTAACCATTTTATTTAAATAAAAATAGTAAGAGTAAAATTAAGAGAAGCGGTCACACAATTTCGAGGAACACCTCGATCGCGCATGCTAGGATCGTCCAGACGCCGAGGATGAAGTTGCTCTTGTGCAAGGACCCCCCGCTTGCAGGCTGCTTTGGATCGAACTGAACCAGCTGTGCCGCCAAAGATGCGGTCCAAACCCCCATCCAACTTATCCAGAGCCACATGGAGTTGAATCCAACGAGGTACAGCGGCAAACACACTAGGATTGGGCTGACGAGTACCATAAGCAATACGTGAATATGACTTCCTGCGACGTTGTAGAAGGAGTTCACCTTCAACTTCCGATCGTCAACCACGTCCTGATAGCTGTATGCTGTGTTCAAGTAGATAGTCCAGAAGAATACCATAGTGCAGAGGGGAAGGCATTGGCGGCTCGTCTCGAAAAAGGACTCCCGTTGGCCGTAAATGGCGGCCCGTCCCGGAATAGCGGGCCAGGCAATCGTGAAAGCCAAAATGTATTGTGGGTAGACACGGAGCTTTTGAGCCAGGGGCCGTTTTCCAAAGGGGTAAAGGATTGAGGCCACCATGACGGGTATCAAATGTTTCCACCTGTTGGTACAAAGTCAGACCGATCAGTGACCTCGAATAGCAATGGCGAGTGAGAAATCGGGGGAACGACTTACACGTCCTTTCCATCGAGCATTACTTGAAGCACACTCCAAGACATGATCACCTGTAGTATCATCCACACCATGGCCTCAGCCGTGGTGACCTTGCCCGCAGCCAGGGGACGGTTCTTTGTTCGAGCAACATTGGCATCGATGTCGCGATCAATCCAGTCATTCCAAACCATGCCCGCTCCGCAAAAAAAGTATGCGGCAAGAACACATAGTGCAGTTTGTCGAAATACAAAGGCAGGCGAGATAGCCGAGCGTTCATCAGCGAGCTCGGCCGCGCCAGCCAGCAACGCGGACCATGCTATTTTCAGGCTCGATCAGAACGTTACTCAACTCAGTTCAGCAAGCAAAGACTTACCTCCAGCAAAGGTTGTGAAGACGGGGTTGTATTTGTTGAATCGGGATAGGCTGAATAGATGACGAATCAACTGTCGATCGGTCGTGGGTGCCATAGTTGAATCCTGTGCGTGGTCAAGGGCTGCCACTGCAACTGACTTCGCAAGAGACTGAGATAAGGTAGCAGATGGATTCGGTGATGGCTCAGAAGTCCTACACGAGCCATACAGGATTATGTTGGTTATATTCGTCAGATAAACACGGCAATTGGCTTGGCTTGCGTCTTGCCGTCTTACTCATTCTTGCATTTGATCCGAGCCCAAAGACGCTCCACCGCCTCCCAGAAAACAACGAAACATAGCGCAATCCCCGCCGCTCGCTGGCTTCACATGTTACATCGTCCGTACGATTGAAAGATACGTACGGAGCACGCCGTACTTTCTCTTACTACCGCACGTGCCCCACTTACGATGTGCGTTTTAAGAACTTTCGTGTGGTACGAGGTCCATTTAAAAGTAGGCAGGGATTCAACGAAGGCGTCCGTATGCTGCTCAGTACGTACACAGTACGAGTACTACCACAAACCCCACCTCTGAGAGCCCCTGAGGCGGTAATGCGAGTTTCTACTCGTAGATCTATACAAATACATGCCATGGTCTCTATCAGTTCAGGCTACGGAGTAGCAGGGCCCCCCTGCCTCCCCCCATATCGGGCCGCATTCTCCGCTAACTCTTCTCAGTTAAGTGCATAGACATGCATGCGGCTACCGGCCGGTACATGGCGATTGCCGTCTCTCTTTCTCCACAGAATCAGGGGTAGGTTCTCCACCAGTACTCCGTAGTCAAGGCCACGCCTGCTGAGAGTGGGATGTTGGGGGTCTACTCGTACTTCGTACATGATTCCAAAAGCGTAGGATTTGAGCCCGCTTCTCTACTCGTATGGTTTAATGCCCGAGTGTGCGGGGACCTGCACATTAAATGGGCCGTGGCGAAGTGCAAACTCATGCCACCGTCAGCTGCTATGAGGCCAAAAATGACAGGCAAATTTGGAGTTGTGGGCGGTGAAACAATACGTGAATACAAGGTGTTTGGCTTGTTGCGTCTCTGAAGCCGCAGAGCTTGTGAAGGACACCTGAGAGAAGCTCTCTGTACAGGGATCTCGTTCGCTACCCGCCGAGCGAATCCTTACCGGCTTGCCGACTGCTTTGGGTGCGGATTCCCCTGTCACCTATCGGGTGTGCTCTTTTGATCGTGAACGCCGCTCGTACCGAGTCCCTTGGCCTGCATCGCACAGCCGCATCACGGCTGGCACGATGTAACGGCGCCAAAAAACAATTGAACTTTAAACTGCAGAACCCTGCATGATGCGAAGGAGTGATGCTCGATACTATTGTTTGCAGCTCTCTCCCGGAAAAGTAGTACTGTTGCAGATTGCTCACCAATAAGCCGGCCTCGAATTCATGAATCCAATCTTACTTGTCAGTACCACGGCACCATATACGTGCATATCACTGTGTACACAGTATGAGGTTTTACTCTCAAGTGTTTCTTGTCTGGAATTACGTGAGAGTATCAACTGTACTCAGTTTGAGAGCAATCCACTGGACGACTCCCTCTGCGGCGGATGGTGTGAACACACGTACGAGTAAGCATGATTGTTATGAAATGTGCTCCCATCTGACCCTATTTTTGTCACTTTGCCTTGAATCCTGAATCGCGCAATATCAGTTCCTGAGACCAAACCTGCTGACCTACCTCGTCACGAGAAGAGCCGACGGATTGGGGAACCGCAGCCGCAGCTCCTCCGCTCGTGCCCAGCTAGCTGACAGTGGCGACATATGCGACAAATGGGCACGGCCTGGTTGGATTGAAGACGCGCCGCTTTCTACAGCCCCAAGGACGTTTGTTGCAATTGGTATCAGGTGTCGACAGCGGGGCTCACCTGAAGGATGCTTTTAGCGCCGGATGTCATCCGGAAGGACCCCAGAAGCTAGCCCACGCCCACATACTATTAGGGGTGTGGCCGCATTGTGTGTCCCCAGTCTACTCGTATGGCCGGAGTGGAATCCTGTCGACTGATATCTTACGAGCATTGACGTGAACCGTGGTTGAACGCCACTGAGACAAGTGTTCCATCAAATCGTTTGTTTTGTCGAGTTCAATGAGAAGGCGAGTGGGGTTGGGCCCGGCTCCTCCCGCACTAGCGTTCTGAAGTCCATGAATAGTCGAGCCACACAGAAGGCTCCGACCATTTGAGCCACTCACGGCACTTCGTACAACTACTACTAATACGTAGTGCGATGCGATTGGTGCGAGGCTCTTCTTCAGTACTCGAAACTGTTCTTTTTATTCGACCTCTACATCCGAAACCGAGAGCAGGCTGCAGACACACTACGCAAACATGAATTCAGCCGACGTATCCCGGGCGCCGCCCGAGTACCACGATGTCGCCTGGATTGCTGATACCTGCAAGCTGTTGATGGGTATTGGCTGGACGACCAACTACGTCGGCATGATCTACAAGTCGCTTCAAGACCAGACCTACGGCATGGCCTTGATGCCACTGTGCTGTAATTTTGCCTGGGAATTGACATATGCTCTGATCTATCCGTTCGGTAGCGACCTGGAAATGTGGGTTCATTGCACAGGTCTCATGCTGAACTGCGGCGTCATGTACACTGCCATCAAGAATGCCCCGAGGGAATGGGCACACGCGCCGTTGGTACAGCGCAACCTCCCCCTGATCTTCATCATCTGTGTCGCTGGCTGGACGTCTGCCCATCTGGCGCTGGCCAAGCAAATCGGTCCGGCGCTGGGCCAGGCTTTGAGTGCATACGGTTGCCAACTCCTCCTTAGCGTTGGGGGTTTATGTCAACTGCTCAGTCGAGGGCACTCGAGGGGAGCGTCTTATTTTCTATGGTATGTCCAAAAACAAACTGACGCCACTACGATTGAATGATTTTGGAGATCTTACGGCTCTATGTTTACTAGGTTCTCCCGGTTCTTCGGATCCCTTGTTCTCGTCCCCCAGGATATTGTGCGGTACAGATATTGGAGGAAAGACCATGAGTTTATGGCCTCTCCTCTCTACATCTGGTTCGTCTGCATATTCCTCATATTGGACGGTTTTTATGGCATCTGCTTGTGGTATGTTCGCCGTTTCGAACGAGAAACGGCTGCAACCAAAAAGTTAAAGATGTAAATCGACGGCAACTGTACTTCTCTAGTAAAGGGAGAGTCATCAATCCGAGATCATGCAATTGGGGGGAGGATTGCAGCAGCTAATGGAAACCTTGACTCAATATACTGTCCATCCAAGTATCTTGAGGAGAATTGAGTGGGATATAGCGGGATATAAATACGACACTGTCTATAGAACGTTATAATATCATACAGGTTTGAACAAGTGGAACTGTTCAGATGTCCGTCGGACAGACTTTCTTCAATTCCACTGCCTGTAAGCCGAGACCATCTTCAACAGAATCAACAGCAACAATACATACGATGCCACGGCCCAGAGTCCCACCTTATTCCCTTTGCTTTGGTACTTTTTCCAGCCTGGAAATGAAGACCGCGGCAAGGGCAAAAAGTCCAAAGCGGCAGCATCTGCAATCATCATAAAGGGCCTACCTTCAACGAGATCTCCGAAATACGGCAGTATATACCTCCCTATGAGCTTACGAATAACTCCATCCCGGGCATGAACTCGTGCTGTCAGCGCTGACATACTGCAGATGCATGATACTCTCGAGAGGTGGATGCGGTTGAAGCGGCGCAGCAGAGCATCGAGCTCCTGATCTGTTGGCTTTGTGTCCTTTTTCTTCCTCAAGCATTCGCGTAGTAGATTGCATAGGACAGCCACGTCTTCAATGGCGCAGTTGGCGCCTTGTCCGAGGTTGACAGTCATCTGGTGCACGGACTCTGGTCAGTAATTGGGGGGGGGAAGCTCGGTACTGGGGCAAAGAAATCGTACCTTGTGTATGCTGTCACCGATACAGACCAAACGACCGAAGGACCAAGTCTGGAAATAATTCTCCTCCAGAGCAACCATGTTGACGACCTCTCGCTTCTTCCAAATATCCCCGAATCGGACGTCTTGCTCAATGGGGGCATCTGCTAACTGCAGGCATTGTGCGGCCACGTCTTCCGACGTGAAACGAGGGGCATCGCCATACTTGTATTTCCGGTCAAGCTTCTGTACCAAGAACCAGAAGACGAGTTCGTCCTTGGATGGAATCACCACCAACGTTCGCCCATTGTAGATGCGCATGACTTGCTCCCCAGCCTTCAGTTTAGAAATGCCCCTAGAAATGCCGAAAGCGCAGGAGTACTCCACCGATAGACCTGAGATGTAACATCAGTCAGGGTCTTTGATATGCAAGGAGAGAAACATACTGTTTTTCTCGCCAATCGGGACCTCATTTAATCCCGACAAGCCGGCCATACGCCACATTTCGCTCCGAGCTCGACTATGCACTCCGTCAGCCCCGACGATGAGGTCACCCTCGTGCACGTCTCCGTCGAGGGTGCGGACCCGGATGCCGCACTCTCCCTCCTCTATGCAATGTTCTATGTCGTAGACCGTCTTGTTTACCTGGACTTTGGTCTTGTCGGGCAGGGAATTGTACAGAATCTCGAGCAATTTCCGCCTTTCTAAAAAAGCAATGGGATATCCAAAACTGTGTTGAAATGAGTCAGTATGTGAACGCGTAGGCATTATTGAAGAGCTTTTACGTACTTTTGAAGCATCTTCTTGGGGTAAGGGCTGCTGAAGTGGAAGCCATCGGGGAAATGGATATGCGTGGCCCCAAGAGGGGCAGTGGCCTCCTCGACGGCGTCGTAGAGTCCAAGTTGATCCAGAACCCGAGCTCCGTTCGGCAGGATCCCTATAGAAGCTCCCTCTTGAGGTGCAATCTTTGCTCGTTTCTCCAAGATCGTGTAATCAACCCCAAGTTGTTGCAGGCTGTGAGCCAGCGTGAGGCCTGTGATAGATCCTCCCACGATGATAACTTTGAATCGTTCTTGCGACATCTTTCTGTTGGTTCCCTGGCTAATCAGGAGGGCAACTAGAAAGACTGGTAGGCTCTAGCTTGAAGAAAGGTAACGTAGTGGCTGATACGTTCAAACTTCCAAGAGAAAGCTACAAAATGGTAAGAGTGACTCTACCATCTCCGCCGTGAATGGCCAACTAACTACGTCATGATTCATATATGGTTCCAAATTTATCTCACACCCTCTAGATATCGGAGGCTACAGCCCAGTCTGTACAAGTAACTCTCCCCGTGCTGTATGCCTCGGCAACCTTTCGACTTCGGGTGGCTCCAAGATGGCGCCACAAGTCGATCAGGCTGTTCTCCCGGGCCAGGCTCTCCTATCCCCTCGAGCGGATACCATGTGTCAGGCAACTATCTTGGCTCCAGGAAGAGCTCCCTAGCATACATGACTCATATTCTTATTTAATTCCTGCCGTGAGGAAAACCACGTTGCTTGTAAACAAACGTGAGATCCAGATGTAACAGTATGAAATATCTTAAGCCACAGTGTAGCATTTATTAGATATGCTTTTACGACATGCAAAGAGCTTTGTACGCAAAAGTACTCATACTATACTGGGAAGCTGGGGGATATCCCTGCTCAACACGAGATCCATCGAATCGTTCGACTTAGGTATTGTCTCCACCTTGATCGCCAACGAGTACAAGTACATGACCGTGTCCGGATTGTGGTATGATACCAGCCCTTAAAGCTACAACGGTATTACGGAGTAGACAAAATATTCATACGAACCTCGTACTCATGTACCACTGGTGGGGCTGTCGGCTTTCCCTGCCGGTCTCTGACCGGTTCCTCACCTGTGTGGAGTGGGAGTGTAATAAAAGCAATACGTCGTACGAAGTATTCGTAAGATACTACCAAAATCTCTGGTTCCCGGCAACCCTGTTTACTCGTATCCACAGTACGGGGCAGTGATTACGAAAAGGACGCTGACCGAGAAAAACAGTAATATTCGTAGTAATAGGCGCCCCGTCACTGTGGATCAGTAACGGGGAACCGGACGGATTTGAGTCCCCCCTACAGAGTAGTACGGGTACGGAGTACGAAGTAGTCCATATCATACTCTTGCAGCCCAGATATGGAGCACTACTGACAAGGGCTGGTGTGGCACGGCCCGGGCCCACGACTCCAGCACGGCATGAAGCATCTTTGCCCCAGTCGCATCATTTCCATACTCGTACGAGTCAGAGGATAGTGAGCTATGCCTGTATTGTGCAAGTCGATGACTTGTTCTCCAATTTTTGTCAGATAGCATTGCAGAAGAGAATACTCTGTATTGCCACACGGCTATGCTGCCCATAGCCTCTATCCGTACAGAATATGATTGTAGCTGGGACGACAGACATGGAAAAAAAAGTCAAATGCATCGGAGCAATTGTGTCATCTGTAGCTCGTACGAGCATATCAATTCTCCATGTGCTGGTTCATACACACCCGCGTGAAAAGCCCAATATGTGAGTAGAGCCTTCGAAATACAACAGCAGATCCAATAATATTCCGTGTTGCCTGTGGCCGGTAAGCTGCTACTTCTGCCTGCCTCCCCATACCTTCATATTCTGTTCTGCTTATCCAAACCACTCTTACATTACGGCCCAGAAAGCGTCTATAGAGTGATGCGTAGCCTGTTTATGTAGATTAAAGCCCTGGAATCTGAGCTCAGTCTCGCAGACCGCGCTAAATCTAGCGATCTCTCCTCAACACTTTGTCCTGTGTTGTACCTCTGTTAGCACGATCGAGCAAATTTCGAAACTAATGCCACATGGTATTGAGTACACAGCTTCGACAATTCCCAGCCTATGAGGTGCAAGCTTGCAAGCTTTTGCAAGCTTGAATTCAAAATACCTATGACGTTGTCGAGTGTGAACTATTCGGTAGATGCCAAGTTCTATGCAACGCCCTTCACGTCCTATCTGACAGGGGCTGCGTTTTGGCGCTGAAGAACATAGTTTGATGGAGTGAAACGCGCACATCGGAATGACACTGATTGCACGTCCCCAGGAGACTACACCCAGCGGATTGTCAAACGATATTCCGCCCCAGCCGAGGAGGCGTCCCGACCCACTTGGGCACCGCTGTTGTGTATATAACTGGGACCTTCGTCCCCTTGACTTGGGCAGTGGTT
>JALHBX010000417.1:0-29239 GCA_024340025.1 Tolypocladium tundrense | reverse complement strand
GGGGGGGGGCCTACTGGGGACTGCTCCGCAAGCACCACTCCGGCCGAGATGATCGACGATAGTCGCGTCGCACTCGACCGTGCCGTCGATGGACAGGTTGGAGCCGTAGCCGGCATTGGTGATTTCCTTGTCTTCGAGGATACGGAGGGCGGCTTCCACGGCCTCGGTGGCGGTAGCACCGGCTCTCAAGAATCTCATGCCCATTTCGGCGGCCCTATCGAGTCCTCGAGTCAGCTGTTGCGTGCCCAATTCGTCGTGGGAGGGGTCGAACGCACGAAACGCAGGCCTCGAGATGCACATGCTCGTTCTGGTGGCTGTGGAAGCCAGCGCCAGCGTGTATGAAGATTGCAGGAACCGCCTTTTGCTTTTGCCCGAGCCGAAGCACGCGGTCGAGAGCACCATCGGTGCCGTACTTGTTCTGAGCCATCATGGAGGCGGCCGTGTCATGATGGCGGCAATCGCAATCGCTCATAGTCGGCCGGGAGTCATGGGCCGGGGCGGTCGATTGTCGATAAAGATGCTGGCCAGAGATGCTGAAACGATGTCGGCGGAGCGACGGGGTGGTATAGGGATGTGAGAGGTGTCCAAAGCACCCGGATTCGCAGAAGAGGAAATCTCGTGCTGAGACCTTGACACGCACCACTTTGTTCGAGAACGAGCGTTGATGTCACCGCCTAATCAGGATTGCCCAAATTCGAGAGCAGGTGCGGTCCAGCCGCGCCTTTGGGCAGGTGCCTGGATTATCAGCAGGTTACGAGGCACGGGCTGCGAATAGAGTCAACGAAAGTCGCGGTGGCAGGTGTTGTTGGAGGTGTGCGTTGCAAGATAGCCTGCCGAGGCGAGGGAGGTGAGAGGAGTTTTGTGAGTTTTGTGCGCTTCGGATTCGCATCAACAGCCCATCAATGGACAATGCCTTGCGCGAGGACTATTGTAGGCGGCGAGCTCGATTGTCCCCGAGCCCCGAGTCCTGACCCTTCCAGCCCTCCACCCGCAGAGCACCTTAAACTAGGCATATAGCAGTGCGCACGCACAATCTTGTGTTGCTCATGCTAAACCTGGAGTGGTAATTGTCCACGGCGTGTATCATGATGCCTTCCCCTACGTGTTGAATCGGGCAAAAGATAATATACGAAGCACAGAGCAGTTGGGAGATGACGTCGACAGGAGCATCAAAGCCCCGATACATGCACACCTAAGACCTGCCCCCACCACAGCCCAGCCACTGTCAGCGCCTGTGGAGAGCTTCCACACCAGGCACCGTATCGTTGTATCGCAGGTATCCACCCCACTTGAGGTGACGACGAGGCGAGCCATCACCACAGCGCATCCGTTGCTTGCTCCTCTACTTCGACCGCAACCTCGACTTCGGCCTTCGCCTCGCCGCTCCTCCCCGACCGCTCGTCCTCGAACTCGCTCGCGCGCGCCCTCAGCCGCAACTCCTCCGCCATGGCGAACCAAACTCCTGCCGTTGTCATGGACAAGTAAGCAAGCTCGCTCCCCCGCCCCGTGGCGGCACACGTACACCAGGACCGTAGCTGACCTGAGGCAACCAGCGGCACGGGCTTCTCCAAGCTGGGTATGCTGAACATGGCTCGGACTGCCTCTCCGCAGCATCAATTGACTCGGTAATCGCAGGTTTCGCCGGAAATGATTCGCCGTCCTTTGTCTTCCCGACGGCCATCGCGACCAAAGGCGCCCAAGGCGGCGGCGGCGGATCCGGGTCGGGTCGGCCGTCCGTCGCGAACAAGCCGTCCTTCCTCACCGGAGGCGCCGGGCCCAGCAGCAGTCATCTGAGCTCCAAGAGGGGCACCGAGGATCTGGACTTCTACATTGGCGATGCTGCCTTGAGCGCGGCTTCGGGACCGGGTTCGTGGACATCGCCTGCAACCCCCTGAACACCCGAGCTAATGAAGCTAGGATACGGCCTTCACTACCCCATCCGTCACGGGCAAATAGAGAACTGGGTATGGTTCCAGTCCCTGCTTGCACTGATTCGACTAACGCCGTCCAGGACCACATGGAGCGATTCTGGTCAAACTCCATCTTCAAATACCTCAGGGTCGAGCCCGAAGACCACTACTTCCTCCTGACCGAGCCTGTTAGCGCCCCCGAGCCTCAACCACACATAGCGCATGCTTACAGGACTAGCCTCTGAACCCTCCAGAGAACAGAGAAAACACGGCCGAGATCTTCTTCGAGTCCTTCAACTGCGCCGGCATGTACATCGCCGTCCAGGCCGTCCTTGCCCTGGCTGCTTCGTGGACGTCGTCCAAGGTTACGGACCGGTCCTTGACGGGAACTGTCATCGACTCGGGTGACGGAGTCACCCACGTCATCCCCGTCGCCGAGGGATACGTCATCGGATCCTCCATCAAGTCGATCCCCATCGCGGGCCGAGACATCACCTATTTTGTCCAGTCCCTCCTGCGAGACCGCGGCGAGCCTGACTCCTCGCTGAAGACGGCGCAAGAGATCAAGGAAGAGTACTGCTACGTCTGCCCGGACATCGTCAAAGAGTTTAGCAAGTACGACCGCGATCGCGAACGTTTCGCCAAGCACGTCGTCACCCACCCTGGAGGCCGCCAGGTCTCAGTCGACGTTGGCTACGAACGATTCCTCGCCCCCGAGATCTTCTTCAACCCCGAGATCTACAGCTCCGATTTCCTGACGCCCCTGCCCACCGTCGTTGATGGCGTCATCCAGCAGTCCCCGATCGATGTCCGTCGCGGTCTGTACAAGAACATCGTGCTCTCTGGCGGCAGCACGCTCTACAAGGACTTTGGCAGACGGTTACAACGAGACATCAAGCAGCTGGTGGACGCCAGGATCCGGGCAAGCGAGGTCCGCAGCGGCGGTGCCCGTAGCGGCGGGCTGGATGTTCAGGTGATTACGCACAAAAGGCAACGACACGGCCCCTGGTTCGGCGGCAGTCTGCTCGGCCAGACCCCTGAGTTCCGCTCGTACTGCCATACCAAGGCAGAGGTACGTTCTGAACCCCTTTTCTCTATACACATTGTGGGTCAATGGCGGCTAACCTGTCGCAGTATCAAGAATACGGCCCGAGCATCGTTCGGAGATTTGCCCTGCTGGGTGGACCTGGCGGCTCGTGAGGGCGGTTTCCCTGTCTACAGAACGATGCTGGACCAGTTTGCTCGACACTTTTGGCGCTTCCTGGGGCGGAAAAGGCACCGGGCGGGTGAACGGAGCGGGCGCTCGTGGATCGTGAGATTATACGTGCAGGTGGTGGCTTGAGAGAAGCTAGAGATGATGAATAGCCATGCAATAAAGAACTTTACAAGATAGGAGGGCGACCCGCCACTCTTGCCGAGCCCTCACGCTCGCCACGCTCATCACGTCGAGAGGAGTAGGCACCCACAATAGCATCCCCGATGCCGCGGTTTTGGTCCGGCATAAATTTTTTTCTTTTTTCATATTTACACGAATTCTTCAATACAGCATGAGACGTTCACTCAGCTCAAGCACCATGCCACCCAACATCAGTTTCACCTCTCTCAACACCACGCGCCGCCCGCTACCCTTCTTCTCCAGGCAAAGTGCCATCCCAGACATCCAATACGAAAAGCGGACATTACATCATCAAAGGCACCTGTCTCTCGTTTACTTGCTCGTGTCGACGACATATCGTCCAGCGATGGCGCCCTCTTGCATCAGCTTGTACACGTCCTGCAGCTTGCTCAGGCCGATCGTCTTGTAGGGCGCATTGATGAGGCCCCTGCGGTAGAAGTCCAGCGCCTCGGCCGTGTCGGCGCGGTTGCCGACGTAGCTGCCCTTGATGGTGATCATGCGGATGACGGTGTCGAAGACGGGGGCGCTGAGCATGGCGTTGGCCGGCAGGCCGATGCAGACGACGGCGCCGCGGGAGCGGACGTACTGCGTCGCCTGCTGGAATGGCTTCTCCGTGACGGCGACGAGAAGCACGGCGTGCGGGCCCAGACCCTCGGGGGTGGCGGCCTTGACATCGGCGACGAGGTCTTTGGAGGTCTGGAAGTCGACAAAGGTGGCAGCGCCGAGCTTCTTGCACATTTCGTTCTTCTCGTTGCCGCCATCGATGGCAATGACGTGCAGGCCCATGGCCCTGGCGTACTGGATGGCCAAGCTGCCGAGGCCGCCGCCGGCTCCGACGATGGCAACAAACTGCCCGGGCTTGGCGCCAGACTCCTTGAGGCCCTTGTAGACGGTGATGCCGGCGCACAGGATGGGCGCGACGGCCTCGAGGTCGCACTCCTTGGGGATGTGGGCGACGTGGGCTGCCTTGGCAACGGCGTACTGCTGGAAGGATCCGTCGACGGTGTAGCCGGACAGCTGGGGCTTGCCGCAGAGAGGCTCATCTGCTTGGTTGCAGAAGGTGCAGTTGAGGCACGAGCCGTTGAGCCACTTGATGCCAGCGTGCTCGCCGATCTCGACGTCCTTGACGAGCTCACCGCGAGCCACGACGACGCCGGCGCCCTCGTGGCCGCCTACCAGGGGCAGCTTCGTGGGGATGGGCCAGTCGCCCAGCATGGCGTGGAGGTCGGTGTGGCAGACGCCCGAGTACTTGACGTTGATGAGGACCTCGTCGGGGCCTGGCTTCGGAACGGGAATCTTCTTGTAGACGACGGCTGCAGCGCGAAGGCGTTAGCTTGTTGGTACAGATGGGTCGCCATCGGCATGGTGAAAGCCGAGAGGGACATACGGCCTCCAGTCTTCTCCACCACCTGCGCCCATTGCTCCGTGGGGATCTGGGGAGACGTCATCGTTGGTTTCCGGAAGCAACAGAACTTGGTATCGCTCGTCTGCGAGTATATGTAGGCCGGCAACGGAGAGGCAGCGGATGCTCAGGATGAGTGAAAAATGAGAATCTGAACAGATGGTGAATGATGGAGAGGACCCGCGTGATTTATACAGAAAATCCAGGCAGTTGCGGAGGCAAACTCAACCAACAGGTGCATGGCAGTGCCCGCCCGACGGAGGGGGAGGGGAAGACAGCGATCCAGGCCATTCCACACCTCGGGCGAAGCTTCCAGCCGGCCGAAAAGAGGAGATCTGGAGCTGTCGGCGTATCAGACCACTCAATGCAGGCTACGGAGCTCCTCGGCGTCATAGGCTCGTCGACGCGGCGGCAACTTTGCCATGGCGGTTCCCGCTTTCCCGCTTTCCCGATTTCCCGATTTTCCGATGCCCTCTGCCCCCTCCCCCACGCCCGAGTCCGCCTCGATTGCAACGTCCGCGATGGCCTCCGTCAGTCCCGGTCAGTCAAGGCTCTCTCCGGGTCGCAAAGCAACCGGAGCGGCGTGCGTGCAGACGGCGATGGTGACGCTACTGTAGGTGTAAGGGAAGATCCCGTCGCGTTAGCGCCGTGGGGACGGCCACAGGGCTCGTCCCCACTGAAGATGGGCGCATCCGGCGTGATGAGTCTGATGATGGAGCTCGGCAACTTGCCCACGAATAGTCCGGGCGAAGCAATCGCGCCGAATCGACAGTCGGGATCCAACTCGCCCAACGCGCGTCTCTCTCCATCGCCAAGCCGTTGCCTCCGGCTGTTGCGTTACCGGTCGCCGGCCTCGTGTGACGGTGTGACTCGCAGCCGCTTTCGCGTCCATCGCTGACCAAACGCTTCTGAGTCATTGCTACTCTCCGGGCGTTTGTCGGATCTGAACGGTCGGCGTGGCGCAGATGGAAGCAGTTCCTAGATGCCGGAAAGGGCCTTGCTTCCGTTCTTCCGCCGCAGATACTTCGTACGCCAGTGCGGGGTGGCGTCGAGCCAGGCATCATTGATATGCGCCAAAGCCCAGTCCCCTTTCACCGGCCACACCATCTCGCTCGAAGGGAGCTGCTGCTCGACCAGCTCGCGCTGCTAGCGTAGCCTGGGGTGCCTTTGTTAGCAGGCGTCGGCTGCACTCCCTCCTTTTCTGACAAAGAACCCACCGACTTCGACTCGTCTCCCCGCATCTAGTCGGCATCTTGCTTATTCCCCATCGCGGAGCCGCAGAAACGGGGTCGGTGCATGGCACGACAGCCAGTCGCGTGAATAGACGGCGCTCGACGAGTCCCCTGGTGCATGATCCATTGCGGCCGGCTGGACGGAGACTGTAAGGATGCGGGGAGGTTCAGCTGCGAGCTGCGGTAAAGCAGACGCTTCCCAGCCAGCGCCCCTTTGTGAACGGGGTTGCTCCTCCTTCAACCAGATTCTAGACGGATGATTGACGGGCCGACCTGGACAACCTTGACAGGCAGTACGTAGGCCTACGAGATGGAGGCATCGCCCAGTCACGACTACCAATCGCCTAGAAAATGCAACGAGCTCAGGGAACGTCAGTCGGAGACGGAACCCCACGGTCTGTCCAAGCAAGACTTGCAAGAGCTGAAGCCTTGACACCTTGCTTGGCGACAACACTGCGCAGCGGCACACGGGCTCCAACGTCAAATTTAGTGGTATTCATGGCTTGTACGCTCAAAATCACAAGGCGTTCCCCCGATGCATGCCCCCATGTAGCTAGAAACCACCAACCCCGCCGTAAAACGGCGGCTTCGTGCCGGTCACGCTCACGCCGCGGCGGGCACCACGACCGACTTCTCGACGCCGTCGGCCGTGGCCGAGTTGATGGTCTTGCCCGTCTTGGCGATCTTCTCGAGGACCGTCTCGTAGGGCAGGCCGGTGACGACCTTGGCCTTCTGGTTCTCGAGGGAGACCTCGTAGCTCTCGACGCCTGCGGTGGTGTCACGTCAGCGCCGCGCTCGCACTCTTTCCCGGGGGGCCAGGGAAAACGCACCGTCGAGCTTCTTGAGGACGCGGTCGATGGCGCCGGAGCAGCCGCCGCAGCTCATGCTGACGTTGAACTCGTAGGTGTGGATGTCGGCCATGGTGGTCGCGGGGGGGGGAGGTGACGGCGGGGGTGTCGAGATGAGGGGTTCGTCCAACGCTGTCGACTGTCGACGCTGTCGTGTGCAGGCAGAGTGCTTCGGCGGGGAGTCGCAGATGCGGTAGTGGAAGGGGAGATGCCAAAGTCGAGATGCCGACGATGAGGCAAGGGAGTAGTAGGCAGGTATTAATAATGCGGCAGAAACGGCCATCAAGGCCGAGCACCCCACCAAAAAGACGCACCCACCCACCGCACAAGTCGCGCGCGCACGCAACCTCACCCCGACATGACCTTTGAAACCTGCTCACCGGCCCCTGTGAAACGGGCAAGGCGGCCAGGTCCCGCCCCCTGCCGTCATCCTCGGCGCCCAGATTGCTGTTTCTGAACCATCTGGGCACCGGTGAAGCGTGGCAGGTCCCCCGATGGCGTCATGGCGCTGGCGTCAGGGGCCGGCCACTAATACAAAGTACAGATTACACGGGAGTCCATTTCGTCCTCGGACTATAGTTCATATCGGTCACTAAATACTCATCCCATATCGCCCGCCTCCATGACGGATCCTCCGCCACCTGCTTCGCAACAAAACCCCCTGGTGATCCCTACTCCGTCTCTTGCCTTCGGCACGGCCCGAGCCCCCGACGACGTCCGCGTCGAACCCTCGCCAGGATCCGTCTCGCACCCCCGTGTCCCGTCTCAGGTCGCTCACGCCCTGGCTCTGCAATACCGCTCATATCTGCTCGCAGTCGTCACCTCCGCACGGCCGCCGCCGCCCGCAGCGTCAGCGTCATCTCCCCCCGGTGCACCAGGTGCTCCGGGAGGCCCGTCTGCGCCACCGCCGTCTCAATATCGTCCATCCACTCGTCCAGGTTGCCCTCCTCGTAGATCAGGGTCGCGTTCGTGCGGTCCAGCGACGCCAGCGTCACCGGCTCGTCCCGGTCCGCCACCTCCTCCAGCTCCCACCGCGGCTGCACCGCCGCGTAGTGCTCCGGCCCGGCCATCGGCGGCCCGGGGTCCCGCGCCGGCCGTTCCCGCGAGAGCCGCGGCCGCAGCACGCTGCCCCAGACGACCGGCAGCGTCGCCAGGCTGGGCATGTGGTGGAACAGGTGGCCCCCCAGCTCCTCGCAGTTGTAGTAGGCCGTGAACGCCGGCACGGCGAGGTGCCGGATCGGCGCGGCCATGTCCATGGCGCAGGGCGCGCCGAGGTACGGGTCGTGGTTGGTGGGCTACGCGCCGTAAACATGGACACCCGCATCATGTGCCAGCGAACAGCAACTCTAATCCGTTTATACGCTACAGAGGCAAGTAAACAAACAAACAGCAAGAGCTGCTGCGGCTCATCGAGCGGGCACATGCAATCTCGTCGTCGTCGTCGATGGTGATACAGCCCGACTGCGTCGTCCCCCCCTCCCCCTAGAACCTCGCCTCGACCTTCTCCAGCGTGTCCTGCAGCGCCCAGGCGCTCGTCGCGCTCCGGCTGCGCACCGCCGCCGCCTGCTTCGCCGTGAAGCCCTTGGCCTCGACGGCCGGGTTGTACCCCAGGCCGTTGCGGCGGCCGACCTCGGCCGAGTCCACCGCGGGCGCCGGCCGGCCGTCGGCGCGGCGGTACACGGTCACGACGACGGCGCCGCCCAGCCCCAGGTTGTGCTGCAGGCAGTGGCGCGTCCCCGGCACGGCGCGGTTGTTGGCCCAGCCGCGCAGGTGCCAGACCAGCTCGGCGCACTGCGCGATGCCCGTCGCGCCCAGCGGGTGGCCCTTGGAGATGAGCCCGCCCGACGGGTTGATGACGTAGCGGCCGCCGTAGGTGATGTCGCCGGCGCGCACCAGCTCGTGCGCCTTGCCCTTGTCGCAGAGGCCCAGCGCGTCGATGGCCACCATCTCGTTGGCGCTGAAGCAGTCGTGCAGCTCCACGACCTGCACGTCGCGCGGCGCGATGCCCGCCTCGCCCATGGCCGTGCGCACGGCGTGCTGCGTCATCTCGTAGCCCATGAGGTCGATGGAGCTGCGCGAGAAGAGGCTCGGCGCGTCCGTGGCGAGGCACTGGCCCGCGACCAGCACCGCCTGCTCCCGCAGGTGCGGCCGCGCGTCGAGGAAGGCCTGCGACACCAGCACCGCCGCCGCGCCGCCGTCGGACGTCGGGCAGCACTGCAGCTTGGTCAGCGGGTCGAAGATCTGCTTGGAGGCGAGGATCTCGTCGCGCGTGTACACGTCCTGGAACTGCGAATAGGGGTTGCGCGGCGAGTGGGCGTGGTTGACGCGCGCGATCTCGGCGAAGTCGTCGGCCGTGGCGCCGTACTTCTCCATGTACTCGCGGCCGGCGTTGCCGAACATCTGGGCCGCGCCGGGGGCCGCCTCGATGCCGCGCGTGTCGACCATCATGGCCACGGTGGTGCCCGTCGGGTTCTCGCGGTCGTTGAAGAAGCTCTGCAGGCTGCCGGGCATCATCTTCTCGAAGCCGACGACGAGCACGCAGTCGGCGGCGCCGCTGGCGATGAAGGTGCGCGCCATGGCCAGCCCCGTGCTGCCCGTCGAGCAGTTGTTGTTGACGTTGTAGATGGGGATCTTGGTCATGCCGAACTGGTAGAAGACGCGCTGCCCGCACGTGCTGTCGCCGTAGCAGTAGCAGGCCACGCCCTGCTCGACGTCGTCGTAGTTGATCTGCGCGTCGAGCATGGCCTTGACGCCGGCCTCGAAGCCGAGCTCGGTGTAGTCGACCTTGCCCCGGGGCTTGATGAACTTGGTCATGCCCACGCCGAGGACGTACACGGGCGACTTTTGCTTTGCGGCCGACATGATGGCGGTGGGGGGGCGTCGTTCGCTGGTGTCTGCGGCCCGGATCCGCGCGTCTATGGCGAGGGTGTCGTCGAGGGAATATATATCTCGGGTGTTGGTTGTCGGCGTCGGCGTCGGCGTTGGTGGCGTCGAGGGTGAATCCACAATCAGAGTATCGCCAGAACCAAGCAGCAAAAGCTCTCCCCTGCGAAGCGAACCCCAGATGGAGTATTTATTCCTCCCGCAGCGGCTATCCGGGGGATGCGGGGAACAGCCTGGAAATACCGAGGTCAGGTGCTGGGGAGCTCCCCGGTCAGCGGTGCCTCAGTGGGTGCGCTGCCTCAGTGGTGCGCCGCAGCGGTGCAACGTGCCGAGGCACCGGCCGGCGAATCGTGCAGCCGCGTTCCGGGCCCGGAGAGTCGGTCCAACTGCCCCGAGTCTTTTCGCCCGGTCCGCCTTTGCCGCCTGTCAAGCATCAGCCACCAGCGCGCAATTCGTCGCGCAGCACGTGCAATGCCGGAGCGCACGATTCTTTGCCCTGCCGAAGGCCCGACGGGCGCAGGGATCAACCAGCCGGGCTTTGGCTAGCAAGCCCCACAGCCCGTGCCGTGGACCCCACCGACCCGGCCGAGTCCCGGATCCGACCCGAGCGTGTATCGGCCGAGTGGAGCAACTGACGGCTCCAGCTCCGGACTCCTGCGCCTCGCCGGCCTGGACGAGTCTGTATTTAAAGCGATCGCAGGTTCGCAGGTCCAGAGGCTTTTCTCGAATTCTTCAGCAGACATCTCACAGCTAATACGAAGCACTTCGTACCACAGCAGCAACTCCCTCCCAAACACCCCGACGCCGACGCCACCACCCTTGCATCCCTCCTTTCCTGGCTCCCGGAAAGGGACATCCCCAGAATGCACATCTTCGTCTCCGGGGGGAGTGGCCGAAACGGGCGTCTCGTCATCCAAGCCGCCCTCGAAAGGGGCCACTCCGTCACCGCCCTCGTCCGCGACCCGTCCTCGCTCACCCCCCGCCCACCCTGACCGTCCTCAAAGGTCAGTCTCGGCATCTCTCTGCCTTTGATGCTTGAAATCGCCCTATCCGGATAGGACAAACCAGTTGACGTGTTCTTCGCCCTTAGGATCGCCCACATCCCAGCCCGACGTGGAAGCCGCCCTCACCACCCCCGAGCCCCCCGCCGCCATCATCACCGCCCTCAACCCGCGGCGCACGTCCGAGAACCCCTTCTCCCCGCTCAGCCCGGACTCGCCCCCGGACCTCCTCGCCTCTACCGCCCGCACCCTGCTCGCGGCCATCTCGCATGCCTTACCGCCGGCATCCTCCTCCTCCCCGGACGTGAGGCCGCCCAAGATCGTCGTCAACTCGAGCATGGGCGTCGGCGACTCCTGGCGGGCCATGGCCTGGCCCATGCGCCTCGTCTTCCGCTACAGCACCATGCGCGTCACCCTGCAGGATCACGACCGCATGGACGCCCTCGTCCGAAACAGCGCGCTCCCGTTCGTCCTGGCTCGGCCTGCGAGGCTGCTCGACGGCGGGGCGAGCGACGTCCGCGCTTTGCCGGATGACGGATCTGGCGCTGGGTGGAATCCGACCGTTACACGGGGCAGTGTGGCGACGTGGCTGGTTGACGCGGCCGAGTCGACCCAGTGGGATGGCATGTCACCCGTCATCACGAACTAGATTGCCCGGTATGGCTGTGCTTGAGATGCTTGCCTCCTGTATTCTTGAGTAGTTGTAGCATCTGTCTATGTTAATTTCGAGAATCCAACCGGCTTACCGCGCCAACATGCAGCTCCAACACAAACGCAACCGAAACCACAGGGTCCCCCCTTTTAATTCCAAGACTCGTTCCCCGAGTCTGCCGTGCGCCGCGTACCCATCCGAATCTTCCGGACAATCATTGAACAAACTCGGCAACAAAGGTGCTCCGCATCCGATGACCCGAATGTGATAGCTACACATCTCTTTCCGCATCGCCAAAAGTGAAACGTCGAGCAAGGTACATGTCTTGGCGCATATCGCCGGGATATATCCGTCTCAAAAGCATGTTGAGAGAGAGAATGCACACAATACCAACCCGAGAGGGAGGGAAGGGCAAATTCGTCATGTAGTAGCATGTCAAAAGCCGCGACCATCTAACCGGCGTGTCAGTCCCACCCTTCCCACATGATCCACCCACCAAAGTCGTCCATGGAGCCCGGCACTCCCATGCCACCG
This sequence comes from Tolypocladium tundrense, assembly GCA_024340025.1. Taxonomy (NCBI): domain Eukaryota; kingdom Fungi; phylum Ascomycota; class Sordariomycetes; order Hypocreales; family Ophiocordycipitaceae; genus Tolypocladium; species Tolypocladium tundrense. The sequence continues at coordinate 17,381 of JALHBX010000417.1, read as the reverse complement.
CTTCCCGGGTATCCGTACGACGCCCGGCCGTGCATGTAGTTATCGGACTGGAACTGGTCCATACGCATGCGGACCTTCTCCCGTGTCATGTTGGTTGCCCTCAGACAGGCGTCCAGGACCCCGTAGAGTTCCCGGGCAATCTCCTGCGCCTTCGGCTCCGGCGTCTTGACCGTCTCCAGCACAATGGCCACGCAGATGATGTCCTTGGTGTCGCTTCCGCTGATGTTGGTCATGAGCAGGTCAAGCGTCTTCTGCACCGTGCTGATGAGTCGCGCCGGCGACCAGAGCACCAGGTTTTCCGCCGTGTACGACGGGTAGTCGTCCGAAGAGTCTGGTGACATGCGCAGTGCCTGCTGGCCCAGGACCAAGCCCTCGGAGTTTGGGCGAACGACGGATTGGATGTAGAAGCACACGCTCAAGGCCGCCTGGATGATGTCCCGCTTCAGGATCTGGTGGTACATTTCGGCAATGTCCTGGAAGTGCGCCAGCAGGGGGTCGAGTTCGTCGAGGTATTTCAGCATTACCATGGATGACCTCAGGTATGCCCGGGAGATCTGTGGCGGGACATCCGGCACCCCCATGGCCAGGGGGCGGTACAGGGCCAGCAGCGGCCGCCGGACATGCATGTCGAGCACAACGCGGGATCTCCACTGTCTGCTCTTCTGATTGTCGTTCAGGATGCCGTGGCGGGGGAAAATGTAGTTGATGTCGTCCAAGAACCGCTCCAGCTTCGCGCCAACCTCCAAGACCTCCTGGTAGTCGCGCATGTTGTCGATGCGGTTGATCAGAGGCGCCACCCGCATCCGCGCCCCCAAGGTCATGGCAGCATACACCTGCATCTGGTTGTCGGTCATCTGATCGATCGGCTTCGTCGGAGGCAGCTCCTGCATGTCCGAGTACAGCTCGGCGTCGTTGAGGTTCCGAGGGGGCCGGCAGGAGAAGTCGCCTTCCCGAACCAGGCAGGGCAAGTTGCAGGCTAGCGACGTGTGGAGGTCCATGTCTACAATGGTGAACCACAGCCTCCTCCGGAGCTCTCCCAGGAACACGGGCATGCGAGGCTCAAACTCGGAAGGGTCCCGGTGTAATCCCATGGTCATGGCGAGGCGAACGACGGAGCCGAGCTGGGTCCACGAGTCCTGGGCCCGTGGCGTAATCATCCTCTGTGCGTGAAGCAGCAAGATCTCCACCTGGAGGGTCGTCATGTCGATGAGCTGCTTCCCCTTCAACCCGTCCAGCCAAATGCGAACGAGGGCGCAGGCCGTCGGAATATGCACACCTTCCGCACGTTCGTGTCCCAGGCCTTTGGATTTCGTCTCGAACCGAGACGCCACGGAGAGGACCGACAGCAGCTGTGCGAGGAACGAGTCCGACTGCAGCTTGCCCTCCCAGTAGAGGTCGTATTGCTCGGAGAATGTCGGCACGTGGATGATCCTGTAGATGTTCTCGGACGTGTCAAAGTAGGACGCAACGAGGCGGTCGCACACTGGCTTCTTGGGCAGGATATCCGTCATTCGCTTCTGGATGGGCATCATGGATTCTACAAAGACGGTGATGGGTGTCATGGCCTTGTGGAAACTGTCCTGCAAGCTCCTGTGCAGGGCCATGAAGCTAGAGAACAACTCTGGGCTGCCGTACATGTTGCGCTGCTGGGTCATGAAGGCTTTTGCTTCCTCGAACTGGAAAGGGCGTTAGCATCGGGGCGGCTAGTGACGTGAGAGACACGAGGGGTTGTCACCAAATTCATCAGGACACGGGGGCTGTTCTGCCCGAAGTATCTGGTCCCCCGAGCCCCGCGCTTCACCGTCAAGCCCCTGATGGTATCCGAAGAAGCAGCAATGATCCTCCCGCCGCCAAAGTCGGTCCCGGGGCTGCGCACGCGGACTTGCTTCTCCAGACGCTCCATCCGCAGCGACAGCTCCTCGAGCAGAGGCATGCTCGGAGACTCACCACCCTTGGCCGGCGTCTGCGCGGCGTCGCTGTTCAACATGCCCGCGCCGCTGGAGGAGCCCGGCGGACAGTTGCGCTTGAGCGGGCGATTAGCTTCGGTGGGATCCACGTCGGACGTGTCCGAGAGGTTCGTCGAGTCGTGCTCAGCCGAGTATCTGCACATGCGGCTCGACTTTTGGCATTGCGAACAGGGCAACAGGCGGTCACATCGTAGCTTGCGCTTGCGGCACTCGGTGCACGACTTGACGGGCCTGGGGCGTTTGACGCTGCGGGATTGGTGGTGGTGGTGCTGCTGCTGCTGCTGGTGTTGCAGCTGTGGCACATGTCCATGCGACGAGGACGCCTGGGGCTGGCTATGCGGGTGCTGCTGGGGCCGGTGCCGGTGCTGCGTCGGCGGCAGCGGGGAGTGCTGAGACTGCGGCGAGTTGTCAAAGGAGCCGCCGTGGGTGGTGCCCATGGACGAGGCCGGGGCAGCTCCCGCCTCCGTCGAGGGCGGAAAGGCATGCATGGCGGGATGTCCGGGCTGGGATTCAACCGAGGCTTCTCACGCGACGTCGAGGCGGCGGGATAGCCAGGCAGCCGAGACGGGAGAAGGAAGTTGGGAGTCGCAGGCGCGCAGGTAGTTCGCAGGTCATTGTCACACAGACGAGCCAGGCGGAACAGACGAGGCGGCGGACGGCGACGGGGTGATGTAGGCGGCTAGATGCTTGGGTGCTTAGAGTCGAGTCGAGTCATGGGATCTTGTCACCGCGCCAGCCGTGCGCGAGCAAGCGCGTGCGAGGTAGACGGGCGGAAGGGCAAGATTATGTCTGGAGCCTTGCCGTGGCGGCGCAGTCGACCATGTCCAGAGGCAGCGGCAGCACGGAGTCGTGTCCGGGGGCGAGGTAGAGGCCACAGCCACGTCCGCCGGGGGTTGGATGCGCCGGCTCGCGGGCGGATGGACGGGTGGATGGTCGGAGTGATGTGGGATCCAGCTCTCGTCTGTCGCTGGCGAGGACGAACCAGTGGGGCGCCGGGAGAGCGAAGAGTAGAGTTTGTCTGAGGCGAGGCGTGAGAAGGTGTAGGTGCAGGCGTATGTGTAGGCGTGGGCGAGGGCGCAGGTGAAAGTTTAGAGTACGAGTACGAGTACGCCGCGACCGACGCGGAGCAGCAGCGAGTGGTATCGAGACGACGGCGACGGCGACGAGCCCCGTATGTACTCGCAGGCGTCGAGCTCGCAGGCGTCGCGCTCTCAGGCTGGCCACGGGGACAGGACCGGAGCGGAGGAGGGCCGGTCGGAGGAGGAGTGGGATTGCAGGCGGCGGCGGCGGCGGCGGCGGCAGTGACGGTGGCCCATTTTCGACATGTCGTCGCAGCTCGACGTTCCCGAAGCCTCGACTGCTCTCCTCTGTCTCGTCTCGTCGTCCCCTCCCCCCTCCCCGGTCCGATGGCGCACGCGGTGGAGAAGCGGATTCGGTCGAGAGTGGACGAGAGCCAGGACAACGGGCCCTCCAGCACCAGGCCCCATCCATGTCACATGCCACGAGTGTCCACTGCCGTGCCCAAGCTCCAGGCCCCCCCAGGCCCCCAGCCATGCACGTGACGAGGCGCCTGCGCCCCTCCGACGACGTCGCGCCTTTGCGACCTGCGATCCTGGGCCTAGCAACGGCAGCCCGGTGGGCCTGGGGCCTTTCGCACGCAGCAGTCATCGCCCATCGAGCCCAGCCGGCACGCTTCCGGATGCTCCGACTCTCCTGGCTGCGTACGAGTACGGAGTCGGTCCTCGTACTTCGCACCTACCTACCAGAACCGTCCCCGGCGCGCCACCCGACGAATGGAACGAGGCGGCGGGCCCTGCAGGAGTCTGGGCTGGACTGGCTGGCCGCTGCCCTGCTCTGCATGCTGCCCAGCCATGCTTCCCTCTTCCCTGCATGCTTTGTTGCACCCGCTCTTGGACTGGCCTCCCGCGGCTTCAACCGACGCATGGCGCCCCGGGGCCCTCGACTGCAGCAGGTTCCCCACGAGTCAGGACGCCTCCAGAGTCCAAGCCTCCGCGGCTCCTCGCCTGGCGTCCGCCACGGCTTGAGGGAAACGTACCAAATCATCCTGAAGTCGGCTGCCAACTAGCGAGGACCGCGCGACGGACACGGACTGCGAGCCGCACGTATTGCCTCGGGGGCGCAGGCCGTTGCACCACCCGCGCGCTCGGCACACCCCCGAAACGCACAGGATATTGTGCGTATCGCGGACCACGACGCTCACCGAGTGGCAGCGGCGGACCGTCCCCCTGGTCTGCAACGACTACCGAAAACGGCGCGTCTCGCACAATCATACCGTCCGCCGCCATGGACCGCGCGGACATGCCCCTGCCCCCGTATCGACGACGCGCCTCTCCTGCACCGTAGCTGGCATTACTCGCACGCGCCCGGCGAGCCCAGATAACCACGGCAAGCTGCCAATGGGCCGGCCGGATGCCGTATTCCTCTGCCCCTTGGCGTCCATTCCACGGCCCCGGTCCCAATCCCGCCCGGGGGATCCACGCAGGGATCCATGGTCCATGACACACGTTGCGTGTCTGTGAAAGTGATGTGTAGCGCGCGCCGCGCAGCGCAGGGTGATGCCGATATGTACGTCCACGTCCAGCCAGGCCGGAGGCTCGCTCGGCCTTGGACATGACATGTGAGCGACCTGCCCGGATCCGACGCAGAGAAGCGCCCAGGGCGCGCGCTGGCTTCCACCCCGGGCCCGCCCCTGTACGGAGGAGGCCCGTCCTTATAACACCGACCAGGAGGTCTGGCGCAGCCCTGCAGCAGCCGCTCGCCAACTGCCTTGGCCAGCATCGTGCGCCCAACAGCGTTGCAGCCTCCCCGCAATCTGCATCTGCATCTCGTAGGGACGGATGCTGCATGGAAGCCCCGGCCAACACGCCCACTGTCGCACGCAGGCCATGCCCTACGAGTACCCATCCTTGCCATCCTTGCCGTCCCATCTACGGACGCATGGCACCCAGCCACCTCGCGAGGTTGGGTAGCACAGCAGTCTGTGCGACGGGCGTGTCACAGGCTTCGTCTTCGTCGAAGCCTCGACGGCGGTCTGGTCTGGTCTGGTCTGGTCTGGTCTGGTCTGGTCTGGTCTGGTCTGGTCTGGTCTGGTCTGGTCTGGTCCGGTCTGGTCCGTCTGCCTGTCCGCCTCCCCCCATCTGCCGGCTATGCTCGTACAGTATGCGCCGTCTGCCGGAGCGGCCGTCTTCGCAGTGCCGTGTTTCACCAGACATCCCTGTCGCGAGGTTCCGGCCGTCGCGATGAACCGTTTGATGATAAAGGGCCACAAAGCCAAGACTCGCTAGCCGGCGATCTCGCCTGCGTTCCCGCCGTAATCACACTTCTCGGCGTTCGGTACATACTTGTCCTCGTATTTTCACTTTTAGCCCTCTGTTCTTCGTACGGACGATACCACGCAGCAACAAACACAGCTTGTCCAACTGTACTCGTGGCAATTCGCACTCCAACGGCCGGCCTCCTGGCTGCTCCCATTCGTACATTGTATGCAGCACGAGTCACGTCACCGCGTGCATCCGGGCAGCTCCTTGCAGCCCACGGCATCCCTCGATTCCGTCATATTTCACCATCTCCAGCAAACCCCCGCGCTCCAACACGTCGTATATCTCTTCTCGAAATCTGCTCTCCCTCGGCCCCATAGCCCTCTAACAGCCACCTCCTCCGAGCCGCAAGGGGGGGCCTCGGTTCCGCAGGGTTGGACACCTGCCAAACTCGTGTCCCATGCCCATGTCCCATGTCCCATGTCTGGCGGCTCTGGGCCCCCGCTCCAGCCCTCTTTCGTGACCTTCGCGCATCTCCTCACCGACGATGAGCCTCATCCGTCGCATCCGCCTCACCATCGTCGCCGCCCTCCCCTGCAGGCCAGGCTCCTGGGAGCACTTCCGCAGCGTCCCCTCCCGCTTGCGCGGATTCGTCGCCATCGCCCCTGTCGCCAGTGGCCCCTGTCCCTGTCCCTCCGCCCCGGCCGACACCAAGCATCTGCATCAGGGTCGCCAGCAGCCCGGGCTCGTCGCCCCGGCTCATGTCCATGTGCGCCTCCAGGTCCCGCCTTAGCTCTTCGTCGTCCGCCTCCCGGATCGCCCTTATTTCGTCGTCGTCTTCGTCGTCGTCGTCTGCGGCTGCTCCCAGAGGCGCGGGCCCCCCTTGCTGCTGCGCGAGCAGGTCCTGCATGCGCCCCAGTAGTGCCGTGGCCTGGCCCTGCTGCTGTGCATCGCGCCACGGCAGCTGCGTGCCCTCTGCAGTGAAGATGTTCTCGTCCTCTGGCGGCGGCAGCGGGTCGAACTCGTAATTGGGCTGGCTGTCCAAGAGGCCCCTGGGCGCCACCGACAGCAGGGATGTCTGGCCTTCGAGGTAGGCCAGCCTGGTCGCTCCGAGGTCAGCGGCATGGTCGTCGCTTGGGAGCGCTGCCGTGTCGACTCGGCTGAGGCCCCGCGCCACGTCCTGGAGCAGTCCCGTCGCTTGGGCGTTGTTCCACAAGTCCTTGGTCTGGTATATGTACAGCTGGACCCAAAACGACCTCGCGTCCGAGTCCGCCCCGATGCCCCAGATGGACGGGGGCGCATCGAGATTTAGTTCCTGGAATAGAGTGCAGTAGAGCCACGGCACCTGTTGAACCCCGTGCGCGAGGTCTCGGCGCGCCCCCTCGAGATCTCCAATCTGCAACTTTGCCAGCACCAGACTCTGTCGGAGATATGCAAACTCTCTGTCCTCGCCAGTCTTGTCCAGCTCGTCCAGGAAGTCGATTAGCCAGCGCGACTCGTGCGCCCTGATGGCCAGGAAGTGAATGAAGTGCCTCATTGCATAGGGATCCTTGGGCTCCAGCGCATGGAGAAGCTTGGCCCATTCCAGGGCGGTTCGGTACGTTCCCTTCCGGATCAGGCTCTTGAGGTAGTGATATCCTGCCAGCCAGAACTGGCGGTTCTCTGGCCTGCGGAAGTCCAGGCGGGCTCGGCCGTGTTCAATGTTTTGCCTAAATGACGACGTCGTCACCCTTCCGAACGTAAACAGAGCCCGCTCGCACAGCTCCGCGGCCAAGGCCATGTTCTGGTCTTGTTTCGCCACGCTGCTGACCTGGAGCAGTGTTGATACGTGATAGGCTGTTGCGCATCGTTAGCATGTATTCTGTCACATCGAGTCGACGTCCTTGGCTGCACTCACGGACTCGCTTGAGCAAATGCACCATTCTCATAGGGTCTCCAATCTGCACGCAGGCGAAGAAGAGAGCCTGCATGCTGTCGTAGTCCTTGTCGTGCACGTATGCGTACTCCGTCCAGGATCCATCCGGGGCCCTTTGAACTTCCGTCATCGTCAGGCCACCAGCCGACTGCCGTGGCCAATGGTCCCGACCCTGCACGAAGATGTTCCGCCGCAGCGACACCTCAGGTAGTTTCGCTGACCCGGGCGGCTCTCGCAAGAACGTCTCCAAGTCCACCTGTTGCTGTACGTGCCCTCGCCTTCGGCGGTTGTTCTCTTGTTGTTCCTCGACGTTGGCAGACTCAATCACCTCCCGGCCGAAGAGGTTCCTCATCTCATTGGCGGCCTTGAGGTAATATGTGTTAATACTCAGCAGTTCATTCATCCGCGTCCCAGAGCCGTAGCCTGCGCCCTCCGTCGACGGCCCCTTGCGATTTTGCGGGTTCAGTTTCAGCTCCTTGATGGCCCTGTCAATCTCATCCTCCTCGACGCCAGGTTGTTGGCTGTCGGCAGCAATCTCAGGGGTCTCTGCCGAAGCTTTTGCCCTCTTCTTCTTCTTTTTCTTCTTGCTCTTCTTGGCGCTTGCAGCGGGAGGTGCTTCGCTCAGGGCTTGTTCCACCTTGTCCTGGGCGTCTTCATCGTCTTCGTCGTCCTGGCCTCCATCCTCGTCCTCGCCACCCAGGGCTGCAAACAGGTTTGGGCGCGGCTTTGAGGCTGGTGCCAGCTCCTCGGCCTCTTCGCTGCCGTCCGACTCTTGCGCAGCAGCATCCTTGGACTTTTCCAAGTCTCGCTGTTGCTGGAGCTTCCGCAGCTGTCTACTCGACATCGTGCCAGTTGGTTGAATATGTTGGCGGGGGGTATGCGAGAGTCTGAGTTCAAGAGAACGAGGGCCCGTCAGCAGCCCGTGCTCATGCCTTGGTCTGTCCCTGCAGCTGTCGTGCACGAATTCAAGCAAGGGCAGCGTAGTGCGGATGAAGGTCGTGGTTCGAAAACAGATGGCTGACTGACTTCACACTTTAGGTTCTGTGTCACGCCGGGCGGCATGACGTTTAGCGGGGCGGCGAAAAAAGCCAGCCTCAACCCTGGGCCCCTTCTGAGTGCCAGAGATCCCTTCACTGTCGACACCAATGCCGCTACTGCACCAACGATCCATTCACTCGGTATTCATGTTGCCTCATGGTAGTTTATTTCCTATATATGCAAGCAGCAGTCCAGCCGTGACCCCATCTTGCTGCCCCCAGTCTTCGGCATCAAGCAATATTCCCCTTCCGCATGCAGTAGCCTATTGATTCGCAGCCCTTGCTAACAAACCGCCTCATGTTCATTCCCACGCTCACCGCGCCGTCCGTCAAATCGTCAAAGTGTGCGCCAACACCAGCACGAGCCCTGCCGTGCGGGTGTTCATGATTCACGTAAAGCCAGCCCCTCAGCGTCGTAATCCAAACTCCTGGGGCCTCTGGGTTGGTTCCATAACCGGCCAAAGCCACCGCTCCGATGTTCCGCTGAAATCATGCTTAGAGAAATAGGGCAATCCCCCCGTCTGCATGCGCAAGGCAGATGCCAAAGAGATCAAAAACCGAAAGAAAATTGTTGTTACATCGTCCGGGATAGTCAAGCAGCGAAGTGCTGAGATCGTGGCGGGCCCATTTCCAGTGACAAAATCACCAGGCTGCAGGAACTCCGCATCCGAAGCACTCAAAGCCGGCAAGATACCATGCCCCTCTGCGACACCCACGCACTTGCGCACCAACGTCATCGAGTCGTCAATAACATTTACTGGTCAGCAGCAGCCTGTTGGTACTGCGGCGGCCGGTTGCCTTCACGCCCACCTCGCCCGTATCCTCGGCCTCGACCTCCGCGACCACGTCCACGTCCACGGTAGTTGCGGTAACCGCCGTCAACGCTGCCTTGCCCAAACGTCTCCATGTTCTTGCGCTGTTCCTCACCGCGCCACTCTCGACCGCCAGGCTTGTGGCCGCCACTGTCGGCCCTGTCCTTGGCTTCACTAGAGATGTTGTCGAAGAAAGATCTCGACTTGTTGTACGCGACAGCTGGGTTACCGTCGGATACCACCTCATCTTCTGGTGTCTGTGCAGCTGGTTCCGTTGGGTGTTCGGTCAAAGGGGATCCTGCAATTGCTTCTTTGGCGATCTCCTCCCGGTTGAATTTGGCATTGGACTGGGCGAAGTCGAAGTCTGAGTCTGGCACCTCGACCTTCTGCGTTCCATGTCGCCCTCCGCGTCCACGGCCACCACGAGGGGCCGAGGTCCCTCTGCCAGCGTTGCCAGCGTGGCCAGCGTGGCCAGCGTGCACCCTCATCTCGTTGACCTTGTTCGTCAGGTTGTCCATGGCGGTGCCACCGCTAGCCCCGAGCTGTGCCATCGCAACTGCGACTGCGGCTCTAGCCGCACTCGTGGCGTCTTCGACGCTGTTGGATCCCGCTGTGGCTGCAGGCTTAGCACTTGCCTGCCCTGCTTTGCCGGCGTTGGGTAGATGGAAAGGCTTCGCAGCCGATCCGGAGAGCGGCACCACAGGTGTGACTCGGTTGTTCCGTGGAGCAACCGGAGCCGACTTGGACGGATCAGTCGCCCTGGGGCCAGATCCGTTGGTGCTCAATGTCGTGGCCGCGGCCTTGACTGCCTCGGCGGACGGCTTAGACTCTACCGGCAGACTCGGCGCATGCGCTGGCTGGCGGGCAGCCTGAGCCAGGGACTTTGGCTCCGTTGCAGGGACAGGCTGGGCCGAAGGCGATGCTGCCTTGGGTCGGTCTGCACCGGGTCGGATTGGACCCGCTTTCGAGTCCTGGGCAGGGCCTAAGGGAGGTCCTTGGCGTTGGTTTTGAGCGTCAGGGCCTGGCGGACCGCCTGGGCCTGGCGGAAATGGGTGATTGTTCCATGGGCCTGGCCCCCCTGGCGGAAAGCCTTGGCCGGGAGGAAACCAACCTGGCGGTGGAGGATACGGCATGTTGCCAAATCCAGGGCCTGGCATGGGCCCGGGGCCACCACCCCGACCCCAAGAGCCGGGAGGTGGTGGTCCGCCGTAAAAGTTGTTTGGAGGGTACGGGTGCTGGAAAGCACCAGTTCCGGGAGGCACGTTTCGGTTTGGCGGTGCACCATCTCGCGCTCGAGCCTTGTAGAATTCGTCAGTACATAATCGATGAGTATGTCCAGGTGAATTTGAGGAGAGCTCTTCCGATCAGAAGGAAGGCAACGGAAATCTCGACATGGTATGTTTGCGCATTCCGACAAAGACAATATTTTTACATCCGAAATATTTCATCATTGTGAAGGGCTTTGGAAAGAGCGGTGAAAGGGTGGATTGACTTACTCCAACGATTGCGGGATCATCAGGCATGGCAGGTGGAGGCTTATTCTCCTTGATGCCAGGGTGCTCCTCGATGCGCAGGTCCTTCACGTCGCTGCCACGGAAGACAATATACTCGTAAACCTGGTCAGACGGGGCAATCTCCTCTTCGGGCCTGCCTCGACGACCCTCGGTTCCGAAGGAGCGGACATTTTCAAGGGAGACTGTGGACTCGTCCGAATTGATCTCGTGAAGTGTGCCAACATAGCTGTCTCGAGCGTCAGCACCAAGCCGCAGGCCAAAGGCGGGAGGTTGGAAGTCTTACCGAATATCGCTCTTGGATATGAGGGAAATACGTGACCTATCGCGTCTCAAGTTAGCCACGCCTGGGTTTGGAGAAAAAAGGCTTGTCATACCCAAGAAATTCCGACATCTGGGACAAGATGCCACGTCGAGCACGTAGCAAACTGTGGCGAAAGAGCTCTAGGCAGTTCAAGTGCACTCGCAGCTCAAATGCACCAGGGGTGCAGAGGGAGGAGGGTTGTGCCGGGGTGATTGGCGTGCGGCGGAAGCGGGTGTTTGGCGGTGGTGAAGGGAAGATGTTTTTTGTGAGGGAAAGATTTGTGAGGTCTGGATGGAAGAGGCTGAAGGCTCATTTGCGGAGCCCCTCCCAGCCATCGGCGGCATCGGCTGTACAGCGGAATTTTGTCGGCTATTCTGCCGGCTCTAACGCCTTTGACCAACCCTGTACTTCGTACCTGGCGTCCCTTGATGGGCAGGCAGCCATTTCTGTCGAACTAAGTTGCATCTACTAGTCGTTTGCGCTCTTCAACTCCTACGGGACGTTTTTTCTGTCGAGGGTCTCCATACTGACATTTGGTGAGTGCCAGTCACTGTGCTTGAGGCAGCAATAGTCAAATTGATTGAGATACGCACCCAGGCAGCGAAATGCACGCGAAGCTACTCGCCCATGCCTCTATGATACAATTCCGAATAGTGATCGTCTCTACTTCGGACGGGTCCAAAATGCGCTTTCCCAGGCCCTCATAAAGCGGGAACGTGAGTCTGACGGATTCCAGCCCGAAACTTCATAACAAAACATCGCCCTGTGTACGACCGAAACTCCGAGCTCTGAAAGCATGGCTCACCTAAACTTGCTGACGACGACTGCAACAATGAGAATAACCAAAACTGTGATGATGGAAATCGTAATCACCCGATTTGTAGCCATCCTTCAATCAAGTCTGTTAGCCTTGCTCCGCAGCTTGATTGGCAGTTGGTTCCACATTACCTACGTGCCATCCCCCTCAGCGTCTTGACGCTCCTGTCAACGTAACCCTCGCTGTTCAGCAGCGTGTCGTGTGTATGCTGGATCATCTCGCGCTGCCCGTGGAGGTTCGCGAGAGTGTCTGCGCCGATGGCCTCGGTCTCGTTGGCAAGTGCCTGGCTCGACTTCAACCGCTGGGTGCTCCGGTCCAGGCGGTCTGTCCCAGAGAGCAGCTGTTGGCGCTGCTCCAGATGGATGTCTGATGCCCCGGCGGGCTCATCTGTGTACCGCGACCCGAACAAGGCTGAGCGATCCGAGGAGAGGGACGTGAGCTTTCGCCGATTGGCGTCGACGTCGGCTTCGTAGTTGCGGAAGCGTTGGTTGACTTTTGCTCGCGAAGAAGTGGGGATGTTCTGCTTCTCGAGGCGCATTTGTCCGAGCTGCCAAAGGGGAAGAAGGGTCAGCGTCTCGGAGTCGTCCGCATGACGATAAGGGCAGGGATGAATACCAGCTCGTCCGCCTCCTCTAGAGCGCGCTCGGCCTGACTAATGGCAGCCTTGCGCGGCTCGCCGGAGAGCTCTGGGATCTGATCCAGCTTCTGTGACAGGTCGGCCTGAACGAGCTTCAACTCTGCCTCGTAGGAGCCGAACAACTCCGAGCCGGCGTCGGTGTCGAGGGGGTTCGCCATCGTTGCGAGGAGAGGCTGCGGGTACGTATTGCGGCAGCGGTAGAGAAAACAGTCGCAGGGCAGTCGGAATACGAGAAAATAAGAAGCGGACAATGCGCGATGCGTGCTCGACAGAGGGAGGCGACGCGATATATGCAACGGTGCTTTGTCTTCTGCCTGGTTGTCTTCGTCAGCCAGCGCCTTTGACGGTGGAGTCGTCGGCTGGTTATGTCACAGCGAGCCCACGCCCACCAGCCACAGCAATCTTCACGTGATGCTGCCAGAGAGTGGTCCGTGCACAGCCCAGGCGAGAAATATATGCGGCCGGAGCGCGGGAAAACTTCTTGCTTCCTTTTCCTCTTTAAGAAAATTTGATACCCCCGGACGGTGAAGAAATTTGGCTCGACGTCTAGACCTAGTCAATGGCGTATAGTTGAAATTTGCCGGGCAGATGAATGCAGGTTTCCTGCACGGCGCTTTAAAGAATTGGCGACTCGTACCACCGTTGACCGATCCCGTTGAGTGCTCGACATGCCCATCTGCGATGGCTTGTGTCAAAGGCCATGTTGTACTGGACGAGACTCGGACCAGATACTGGTGAGTCTTGCGTCTTGCCTTGTCTGTGAAGATGCATTGTCCGCACCCTAGTCCGTGCCAGTACCGTAGTCTCCAAGGTGGGATGCTCTCAGGACAAATGCCACTCTCACCGAGGTGACCGAGCTGCATTTGTTGAGGATGCCGCACCACTGAGCCACACCGTGGCGCCTCCCGTGGTGGATCCGGCGTCATCCTAAAGCTGCCAACCCCATGAAACGGGCGTTCCTGACGGAGACCACGTCTCGTCAGCTTCAACCGCAAACGGGCACTGCAGAGGCATCGACAGCTTCTTTTGCACTCAGGGTGGCTACGCGGAGTCTTCCGCATCTCGTTGCCTATCATGGCCGAGCCTCAGCATATGTAAGTTCAGCCGTCTGCGCTTGTCCCGCAGGTTCCATTGCCAGCGTCATCGAATCGGGTCCGAGGTTGGCTTCCCGCCCAATGCCGGGCCATGACGCCACGCATGCCCCCTCTTCCCACCAGCTGCTTGCATCCATTGACTTTCTTGCGAGATCTGAGGACTTCCTCACACGTGAAAGCTTCCCCTCCTCCCTCCTTCCATACCCCCTCACCTGAGCGTTGAGTGTCTTCATGCCCTTGCTCAGTCTCCGGCCCATTGAGCACCAGATTCACACCGTGTTTTGACGCATAGCTTGCCATGCCATCGAGCCAGCCAATTGACCGTTTTACCAGGAAAAAGGTCGCCGTCGTTGGCAGCGGGTGCTCTGGAATCGCGGCCCTTTGGGCATTGAACAGGACCTACCATGATGTCTACCTGTACGAAGCGGCCGACCGGCTGGGCGGCCATACCAACACGGCTCAGTGGAGGTCTGGAAAGTACTCAACTGCTGTCGACACGGGATTCATAGTCTTGAATACCGCGACTTATCGTAAGCACAACTCATCCAAGAGCGTCGCTCAGTTCGGAGACTTACCGAGCTGCAGCCAACTTCAGAAACTTCCTCAACAAGGTGAATGTCCAGACGGAGCCGACAGAGATGACATTTGGCGTTTCGAGAGACCAGGGACTCTTTGAGTGGTCTGGCACCAACCTGAAAGCCGTGTTCTGCCAGAAAGGAAACCTCCTGTCGCCGAGGATGTGGCGGATGCTCTTTGACGTTATCCGCTTCAACCAGTTTGCTCTGGACCTGCTCATCCAAGAAGATGTCGAGCCTGTAGGGAGACATGAAACTATGTTCAACTCTACCGACGGCACAGAGACGATCGGAGAGTACCTAGACCGCGAGGGGTATTCGGAGGCCTTCCGGGACGATTATCTCATTCCGATGACCGCGGCCGTCTGGAGCACCAGCCCTGACAAGTGCGCTCTGCAGTTCCCTGCAGTGACACTGGTCCGCTTCTTGTAAGCTCATCCCCCATTGCACGGCATTGCCACATGCTGACACGCCCCATAGGTGGAATCATCACCTCCTGTCCACAGTTGCTGCTCGCCCACAATGGCTGACTCTCAAGAATGGCTCCCAATCGTACATAGACGCCGTCATGAAGGGGTTTCCCCCCAACCATCTCTTCCTGAACACACCTGTGAGGCACATTTCCAACGACGACAGCGGCAAGGTTTTATTGCACCTTGAGAACGGCAAGACGGAAGTCTACGACCATGTCATTCTTGCCACCCATGGAGACCAAGCTCTGTCCATCATCGAGCCCTCAGCCACGGCGCAGGAACGATCAATTCTATCCAGTTTCCAAACCTCGCAGAACGAGGTCGTCTTGCACTCCGATCTAACGTTGATGCCTCGGAATCGGAAGGCTTGGTCAAGCTGGAATTACCTCACGCTATCATCGCCATCGAAAGCGAACATCGATCAGGTCTCCCTAACGTACAACATGAATATTCTGCAGCATATTCCTCGAGATCCTTTTGGCGATGTCCTAGTGACTCTGAACCCTCTTCATCGCCCACGCCCCGCCAAGACCCAGGGCCGATATTTTTATTCGCACCCTCTGTACACGCCCTCCGCAATCCGCGCCCAGAAACTCCTGCGAAATATCCAGAATAAGCGGGGCATCAGCTACGCCGGAGCGTGGACCAAGTATGGATTCCACGAGGATGGGTTCAGCAGTGGCTTGCATGCCGCCCAGGAGCATTTGGGTGCGAAGCTGCCATTCGAGTTCAAAGATTCTACGTACAGCCGGGGCAAGAAGCCGAAATTGGGGCTGGCAGATCTTCTCCTGCGACTCATTATCTTGATTATACAAGTTTTTGTCGTCCAGGTCCTGGAAAGGTTTTATGGAGCTGGCAGGTCTAGGATGAACCCGACGCTGAACGGCGTCAAGACAAAGAGGGTACAAGGGAAGCAGGTATGAGGACTGTTGGTTACAGGGCGTTTCTCATGATGGGCATGGCTGAGTCTGCAGCATTCATTCCGGCGCTGTGTATACAATGCATCAAACGAAACATATTCACATAATTCCACAGCTTTTATATACGGAGATGAATAGAAACAAGCATTAAATTTCGCGTTTCCCCCACAGCATGTACAGACACGGCATAAGGACAACAGATGACTTTACCGGCTCTTGGTATGGTCGATATTGACGTATCCAAACTCCGCTGCAACAGCGCACCTAGGGAAGAAATTTGTCAAAATCTCGTCCGGATATTATCCCAGGTTGGATATAATAGAAGGAGATTTTTTTTTACAAAAAAGTCCTTTGCTATAGGACGGAGGTGTTGTTCAAGGAAATACCTAACGCCCTCGGTGTACCTCCCCCGGCTTGGCCCCACTACCAGTCGGAACGTCATGCAACCCAGAAATCGCACGACCCTTGCGAAACCTCAGTCTCTTCCACCAGCAATACCACCTCAATCCGCCCAGCCATGAACAGCGCACCGCGACTCGTGCGGAGCTCGACGCGACCAAGCTCATCGCAATGGGCATGCTTCTTTTGCCGGCACGCACGGCCCCAGCCGCGCCCGGCCGAGATAACCAGCAGCTTCCGAAGAAAGGTCTCGAGCTCAATACCGCGGAGAGCGCAGCAGCAAGACAACGCGCCGTCGATGGAGCAGATACGTGCGCATTATAAGAGGAAGAACAGAACGGTTGCGTGCGTGCTCCGACAGCTGAGCCCGCCGGGCGAAGGCCAGCTACGCTGATGCGTCCTCTAGGTACTACACCATCAGTACGATACTGGGAACGGTGGCCCTATCCTACGGTTCGGTCCCATTGTACAAGATGGTAAGCTGTTCTCTACATATTGCTTTAGGCAGCCAACTAACGCGTGATAGATCTGCCAAACCACCGGCTGGGGCGGCCAACCCGTGCGCGCTCACGGAGGCTCCTACGACGGCGACATCTCGAGCCGACTCGTCCCCGTGACATCCGCCAACCGCATCCGCGTCACGTTCAACGCCTCCGTGTCCGACGAGCTGCCGTGGAAGTTTGTTCCGCAACAGCGCGAGGTCCGAGTCCTGCCGGGCGAGACGGCCCTGGCGTTCTACAAGGCCGAGAATAGGGGCGACAGGGACATCATCGGCGTGGCCACGTACAGCGTGACGCCCGCACAGTGCGCGCCGTATTTCAGCAAGATACAGTGCTTTTGCTTCGAGGAACAGCGGCTGAATGCCGGAGAGACGGTCGACATGCCCGTCTTCTTCTACCTGGATCCCGACTTGTTGAACGATTTGAACATGAAGGGCGTGGAGACGGTGACACTCAACTACACTTTCTTCAGTACGTCCAACATGGCTGTGCTTCCGAAGCAATTCAGTACTGACAAATGAGCAGAAGCGAGATACGACAACAATGGCAGATTTAAGGCGCCGGGTATGGTGTAATCGAGCCTCGTCACGCGTTGCTCCTGTACGATATTCCCCATTCACACTTCTTCATGTATCATGGTATGATGGGCATTTGGAAAAAATATAGAGAAAACATTGTACCATATAGTAGACAGCCAAACAGCTGCCGGCGCATTCTACCCTCCATACACGTTGGGACTGACGACTCGGACCGCATCGTACGCATGTAGATCGAGTGGTGGGATTTCCCATGACTTGTGGTGCTCTATTGAGTTAAGCCATATTCTCCGATGGTTTTCCTCTGTAAAATAACGAGTAGGATCCCCAGAAGCGCCATGCTAGGTGCACATGCTCCAGGGCAAGTTGGGATACAGGTCTGGAACTGCTGGAGACGACTTGCCAGAGCCTTTCCTATCTGGGACACAGATTGATTTTGGAGCCGCCATGCTGAGTCAGTCTCTTCGTTGCTGCCCAGCGTGGTAGGATACCCCAGTCACACCAGCTGCTTAGATCTCTAGCAGGAGGGAGGTCTCCTTGTTTCGTGAATTGCTTCATCGTACCTTTTGTTTCGTGGTGGTGGGCTTGGCCCGGATCTATCAACAT
>JALHBX010000416.1:0-80187 GCA_024340025.1 Tolypocladium tundrense | reverse complement strand
GGGGGGGGGGAGGCTGGGGGTTGGCCGACTCTTCCAGGATCCTTTGAACCGGGCCCTCCTTCCCGTTCCGCTCCTTGAAGGCGCTTGGTTACTGCGAGTCGTGTCAGAGAGGCTGAGTGTCAAAGGCAAGCCAATTGGCAGACGCAAGCCTTCAAGTCGAGGGCTTCACCAGCGAGCATGGGTGGACGCTCAGACGCTCTTATTTACTGGGGCCTGACTGGCAGCGTTCAACGGCACCTCAAACGGTCAGCCAAAGACACTCCAACGGTCAACCAAAGACACTCCAACCGTCGCTTCCTTCCGCTAACGCCGCGGAAACGGAGGGCCGATTTGCTTCACCCCTGACAATCGCGATAATTTTTCATGGTGCCTGGTAGTGAAGCTCCAGCTGCTCATATACATCTAAGCTACCCTAAACTAAAAGCAATGCTGGAGGCAGCCACCGTACAGCGCGTTTGCGAGAACTTCATGATAAAAAACAAAACAGAGTTGAATTTGACTAATACGTATTATAGTCTGCGAATTGTTGAATCGACGGATTAACATTTTGAGGTATGCTGGCATGACAACGTGGGAGTGTTAGACGTAGTTCCGCTTGTTAATATCAGACATTTGATTCAGAATAAATTAATAAAGGCAATCACCTATACACGTGCATGCTCAAGGACGAGGCGCCGACTAAGGATTGGTCAGTATTACTTTCATGTGAGAATTACCTTGCAAGAAGTGCCACAGGTATTGCAGGTGCATCATGAATGGCGCCTTACGTGACGGTGGTAACAGTTATCGCGATTGGTACGTATTTTTGCATGCGTAGGGTTCGGACAAACGAGAGTGGCATATTCCCCCAGTGTACGAAGTACTCCGTACAAGACAAAACAAAGGGCCAATTCTGCCGACTCTGGACGAGGAGATGGAGTTCTCGAAATGCCAAGCGAAAGTTTGGGTCCACGGGAACAACCGCCAGGGGTCCTTGTGGAGGCGGTTTGTGTGTGCTGGGCACGTCATAGGGGTTTAAACCAGCCACTGCCCACGTAAGGTAATCAACGCGCCGGGTATTATTACTGAGACCTTTCAGGATGCCCGACGTGACGATGACAACGTCACGTTCCGCAGAAGCTTGCGCGGGAACCCGTCAACCTCATCCGACTCATGAATAGCTCCAGCGATTGAGCAGCTCCATTGCTTGTATGAACGATGTATCTCGACGGCCCCAATCCAACCAAGGTCCAGCTCGTGCCGCCGTACAAACGCGCAAACTCGCCGACGCCGTTGGTCCTCATCCACGATGGCGGCGGCACCATCTTCAGCTACTTCATTCTCGGGAACTTGAATCGCGACGTCTGGGCCATTCACAACCCCAAATACTTTGACGCCGAGCCCTGGGAAGGGGGCATGGACGAGATGGCACGGCATTACATTGATCTGATTGTCAAAGCCGGGATCAGCGGCACCATCTTGCTCGGAGGTAAATGACCGCCGCTGGGCCGAGAGCCTTAACATACCGCCTGCTCGCCTGCCTGACGAATGCGCCATGGAACACGTTCGCTGACTTGCGATTATCTGTTGCAGGTTGGTCGCTCGGAGGCTTCCTGTCTCTCACCATGGCCCGCATGCTTGCCGAAGACCGATCCTCCAGCCTCACGATCGCCGGCCTCCTCATAATCGACTCGCCGTACCACATTGCGCGGTCCAAATTGACTGTGCCGACTACCGAAACGCAGCTCGACGGCCTCCCGGACCTCGTGCAAAAGGCGTTTGACAACTGCGACATTATGCTGGAGCACTGGGATTTGCCCTCGTGGGACGGCCCTGCGTGCGGCGGAAAAGACGTCAAGGTTGGCGTGGCTGGAAGAAGCTTTACGCTGCAGCCTGGAAGTGTCCTTTACAAGCCGGTGGATGGTGCTTGGAAGCCAATCACCACCCGGACGTACAATCACGAAAAGGCTGTGGATGAGCCGAAAGCGCCTCCACCGGGAGTCATGGTCCGTTGCACCCAGCCGACAGAGAAGCCGGAGGGCGCGAGCGATCCGTGTCTGGTAGACTTGTACCGTGACGAAACTCTGCTAGGCTGGGAGGGAAACCATGCCGATTTCATCAAGGCTGTCATCGACGTCGATGCCGACCATTACAACGTGTTTGACAAGTACGACCAACAGAAGGTATGAACCGAGCCAGCCGATAGGCTTACCTCGGAATGTGTCTTGACCTAATTGTTTCCTAGATGAATATGCTGACGGCGCAATTGAACGAGGGTCTGGAGATTCTCGACGGCCTTTCTGGCCCCGCGAAACGGAAACCCCTGCTGGATTTTTTTTGACCAAATTACAACGCAGGAGGACCTTGAAGGCTTGTTCGAGAGAAAACAATCGGTAGACATGCATATAGACGGACAAGACGTCCTCATAAAGCTGGAGAGTTCAGATGAACTATCCAACGGTCCCTGTAGCGGCAAGACTTGACTGACTGCCACTCTGGGCGTTCGCCCCAGCTCGCAACCCACGGAACTTTGGCTCCTCTGACGCATGCCTGTATGGGAATTGCTTCACGAATTCTATTCAATTCCACTCTTCAATTCCACTTGCCAATGGGCAATCGATGCAGAAGCTTGCTGCATACGCTGAAATGTGCCAGTCCGTGACATTGGCGTCTAACCAGGCATGGGAGGCGTCGCTGCGTTGAAGACAGCATGCCAGATGGCAGGCTCAGCAGCTCATTTTCAGGCATCTATACGCTAATCTATTTGCCTCCAACGCAATGAAATCGTTCATGAATAGGAAACATTCAAGTGCTGGACATTCCGCCGCAGCATTGCATAACACTACCAAGTATGCTCATGCGAGCGGTATCCTATACCACGACTTCCTGTCCTACCTCGTGCAGAGCCTTGAACAGGCCCTCCACAGTCCCGATGAGCGTCTGGCAGTTGACGACCACCCTAAAGAAATGGCCTCTTGGGCCAGGGGCAAAGTCAAACATGAACCCGCGGCTCAACATCTTCTGCACCATTGCCCTCGTGCGCCTTGTGTTCTCCTCCTTCTTTTCGGATATCTGGCCGCCAGGTGCGTAGTAGCAGCAGACTTGCAAGCAGGCCGGCGGGTTCGTCGAGATGAGCTCAAAGTCGGGAGACTTTTCGACTAGGCTGGTCAGGTGGTACGCCATGTCGAAGGCGTGGTCGATGCCCTGCTCGAAGCCCGAGGCGCCGTAGTAGATCCACGCAAGGGCAAGCTTCAAGCTATCCGCCCTCCGTCCGCACTGCAGCGTCAAGTCGGCCAGGTCCCAAACCTCGTCGTCCTCCGGGTCGTGGAAGAGGTAGCCCGCGCGCAGGGAGTTGGCGGCGTGGAAGCGGCGCAAGTCGTTCGTCAGCAGGAACGAGCAGGTCATGGGCACGTTGAGCATCTTCTGCGGGTTGATGGTCAGCGAGTCGGCCAGCTCGCAGCCATCCAGCTTGTGCCTATGCTTCGCGGAGAAGCAGACCGAGCCGCCCCAGGAGCCGTCCACGTGCAGCCACATGCCGAATTCCTCACACACGGCCTTGATCTCTCGGATCGGGTCGTACATGCCCAGGACCGTGGTTCCCGCCGTCGCGTTCACATACAGCGGCGTCTTGCCTTGCGCCTGCGATTCCAGCACGAGAGACCGCAGCGCCGCGGGCATCATGCGTCCCAGCTCGTCCACTGGCACGCAGACGACGCTCGAGGACCCCATGCCGCACGTCACCGCAGCCTTCTCGACGGAGAAATGGCCGTGTGCGCTCGTGAAGATGGCGAAGCGGTGGCCTCCGGAGCCCAGAAGCTTCGTATCGGGGTACAATGCGCCTCGAGCTATCACGAGTGACGTCAAATTCGACGCGCTGCCGCCCTGGCAGGTAACTCCGCCGGCGCGAGGGCCGTCGAAACCGAAGTAAGACGCCAGCGTACGCGCCGTGACCTTTTCAATGATGGTCAAGGCCGGGGACACATGGTAGACATGGACGTTTGTGTTGAGGACTCCGAGAATGATTTCCGATATCACGCCCACGGCATTTGTGCTGGCGGTAAGCTTGTCCATGAAGCCTTGGTCCCACGTGTTGACGCTGTATCGCAGGACGTCCTGGACCGCCTCCATGAGCCCGTCCTTTCCCCGTCCCTCATTTTCCGGCAATGAGAACTTGAGGCGCTCTATTAATTCTGGTGGAGAATGCGGCTCCACGAGTGTGTTCTGGGGCCGGCCGTTGGCATCACGCTGAGGGCGGCCGGTTGCTCTGGCGGGCGCTGCTTCGTCTGCGGCCCTGATGTAGGGTATAATGAGGGATTTTACGGCGTCAATCAACTCATCCATTTCGTCTGCGCGCCTCAGACTTGTCTTTTCTTTCGACCAGCCATTGGTGTGGCCGTTTTTGACTTCGATCTCGTGCTCGTGGTCGGAGGCAGGCATGGTGCCTAGATTCTAAGCCGCTGCAGCTGGTCAATGGGTCTTGACTCTCTCGTTAAGACAGCATACAGAACAAGAAACCACCAAAAGGAATCACAGTTGTGGAATTGAGGCGATACAGTTGAGGTCGGTACGAATGCTGACGCCGAGGATAAGCTGACGGTCTTGCTAGAGCTCTCAGGCCACGCTGGGACAGGCGCTGTATTAGTCTTCTGAAGCTTGGGACTGAGTCTGGTATTAGTCCACTGCTTAGCGGTTGAAGGGCAAAAGTCTCCTGCAAGGCCGGCCCCTTTCCCTTAGCAATACGATAACATGATGCATTCTGGGCTAGCTGGGGTGGGGCTTTGGCTCTTTGGCGGCCAAGGACTTTCACTGATCTCGTCTGTAGCGAGCCGCGATTGATGTTGTAGCCAGCATATAGGGTGCTGCAGGCCTATTTGAACGACTTCGCAGGATAGCCGTTGAATTAAGGCCAACTGTACTGGCCATACGTTTAGACGGCAGCTGAATCAGTAGAAGCTCACAATCATCTTTTGAGTTGAGCAATCCTTCGGTTCTTCATTTGTTGAGTCCCGAGACCCCCCAAACGTTCTCACGGCCATCCTCTCAACAAGCCTTGATGACAGCAGCTACCTCAGGGCTGAGTGGAATTTGACACCTGACTCGTCAAGCCGTTTTCTAAATTCACCTTTAATTACATGACTGAAGGGTATTGTGTGGCCAAGAAGGCGCACATGTCATTAAAGCCCACATTTGGACTTGGAAAGGCGCACCGTACATTACATGGTGCTAGAAAGTTTGTCGGGAGAGTTACCAGCCATACGTCAGCAATAATCAGGCAGCTCCGTTGAGCAGCACGATAAACAGCTCAACGGCCCCAATTCATAACGGGTCCTATGCGTACTTTGGACACTCATGGCTTTGGCAGAGTTCTGCCACCGTCACGCCGTTAACTGCCAAGTGTCACGTCACAGTAAGACGCATTGGATCGACTTAGTAAGACCACAAAGGCGCATTGGACGTGTAGGGCGCATCCAACCAACAACTGGCAACGGTAGCTTACCCCGCATGCCCCGCGTATTTCATGATCTTTCCATGATCCGTGACGAGGGATCGGAATCAAGTCCTTAGCAACATCATCATAGGAGGAATTAACGCCAACGCGAATATGGCAACCAAACGACCAATCACCTCCTTCACCTGCCTCACCTTTGACTGCTTTGGAACCCTCGTCGACTGGGAAGGGGGGATCTACAAGGCCCTATCGCCACTTACACGAAACCTTCCGGCCTCTCACCCACTGCACAATGACCGGTCTGCAACGCTGAGAGCCTTCATCAGACTCGAAGGCGAGGTGGAACGTGCTCGACCAAGTGCCCTGTACTATTCCGTGCTGGCGGAGACATATGGCAACCTTGCAGCTGAGCTCGGCGTTGAGGCCTCCGAGGAGGACAAGACAAAGTTCGGGGCTAGTGTGGGAGACTGGCCTGTGTACCCAGACACTATCGATGCTTTGAAACGCCTGCATAAGCACTTCAAACTCGTCATTCTGTCCAACGTCGACAGGGACTCCTTCAAGCGGACACTAACCCAGCAGCTTACTGGGATCGACTTTGACGCCATCTACACTGCCCAAGAGATTGGAACTTACAAGCCGAACCTGAACAACTTCGAGTATCTCATTGGGCACTGCGCAAAGGACATTGGCGTCAAGAAAGAAGGCATCATCCACACGGCGCAGAGCCTGCAGCACGACCACGTACCCGCCATGCAGATGGGGCTGGCCAGTGCATGGATCGAGCGCGGAGTTGAGGTTGAGAGCGTCATGGGAGGAGACCCAAAGGCGTATGAGGGCAAGGTTGCTTACTCGTGGCACTTCAGAAGCATGGGGGAGATGGCCGATGCTGTGGATGCGTTCGCGGCCAATTCACTTGATATCTAAAACTTGCACAACTTTTAGGCAATGGGGGCAGGTAACCACAGAGATCACTCGGGATAGAATAAACGGGGTTTCCTTGCCCACAGAGCAATACAGCTGCCTTATATATGTATGACTCGCCTGGAGTGCTGGAGCCGTATTAATCGGATCTGGAAACATCACTGGCATTTGATGCTCAGTTGGGATCCTTATGAGTGGTGAGGCCAAGTACAGCGACGCGATACCATTGGTTTAGTTCATTTATTAGATATTTTATGCTTTCTCGCATGGCGGGTACGGGTCGTTCGAACACCAAGATGCTTCTACTTCGTATCGTAAGTTTGACTGGGGCGGACAGTAATACGGAGCTTCAAGGATTTTTAGTACTTTACTGGATCGATGATTCGCAGAGCTTGCATTTTACGAAGCACTTGGCACGTGGAAAGTGATTTTTGAGGTGCCATAAGAGAGGGGATTGTCTAATAGTTTCATGTCGCCGTCTGTGTCGTGAACACTGGAGGGGGTGCTCGTGTGCCATTGTTGATGGTCTCGTAGGTCTCTGGGAAACGGACAACAAGGAGCAGTACCGTTTCAAAGAAACGAACGTGAAATGAAATGTAAAATTCCGTGTCAAATCTACGCAATGGAGATGCCATTGGCACGTAAGAGAGGCCTGATACCGCAGCTTCAGGTTCTACCATGACAATGATACAGAGTATCTGAGGCGCCACCGTGACTTCATTCACACATGTGGAAGAGTTGTGTACGTCGTACGAGTAGGCCTACCTGGGTCACCATGCTTGTCTGCTCCTGGACCACCTTGGCCCTCACCTCGTTGCGTTGTGCTACCCACCTGGTGCACAGCGGCGTGCGATGCCTACTGCATGGATTCCTGCTCAGAACTGCGCCATGCCCTCACGATATTCCAAAGCACGAACCTTCAATATGCCCATCCGTAGGACCCCAACACGGTAATTATACTCCGGATTGCCCTTTTAGGCAACCGGGGAAGTGGCGGTGCAATCTGATCGCCCGAGCATGAGCCACTGACAAGACCCGCCTAACTGTTTCGCCGGGCCTGGAGCGTCAAAAGAAGCTTGAGATCATAGAAACCATTTGTTGAAGGGAAGCAATCCATAGCCATTTCTGTGCCATGACAACAAGGCTTAGATGTCTGATGGCTGGACGACGTTGGGCCCCCTCCATCTCAGCCAGCGTCAGGCAGCGAGACAAGCAGCGTGCAGCCTCTTCATCCCACGTATGCATAGTCGTGATGTCAACACCTGTACAAATCGCCATCTTTCACCATCGCAACGGCTCGTCTCAGGGACCTGAAGCACCTGAAGCTTTCATCATATAACACTGCTGCCAGACTCACTTTCCACTGGCAGCCGCCACCCCTAATAACCTGCATATTGCAACTCCACATAACGGCAAAGCAACACAACGATGGTCTTCGGCGGGCCAAAAGAAGTCCGGGAGCGAATAGACCTGGCCTCGGCGGCTGTCGTTCGATTCCCAAACATCTTGCAGCTCTTTGACGACGTCTCCTGCAGCTCGGGTGGACCGCTCTCGGCCGATGTAGTCAACCTCTCCCGCGGTGGCACGGTGACCTATCATGTATGATGGCTCCTCGCTTGACTCCTACCCCATTTCTACCGCAACGAGGGTGCTCCGAGAGCTTCATCACCATTCCAACCCCGCATCCCGGTTTGCCACCTTCTGAACCGGAGCTAGAAATGATAAGAAGACGAGCTTTATCGAGACGTACACGTTCGCCGTCCGTTCAAAGCCGCAGCTCGAGTGTTGCTCGTAGGTGAGCAGAGCTGGAGGTGCGAGGGCTAAATCAGTGGCTTCGAGGACGGAAGCTGGTTCTGTCGGGTCAAAAGAACCGAGAGATTCTCGCCGTCTGGGCGGACGCATCGATGAGCCTGCCCAAGGCTGTCAGGTTTCAGTTCATCAGCAGCGGCGCATTGGGCGCATTGGGGCATGCTTGGGCACTCATGGCCATCATCAGCTTGGCCCAAGTTTGGCAGATGTGCATGATGCAGGCCATTGATGCAAGCGCGGCTTCATAAAACGGAAGGGGCCGAGCCGGTGGCTTGCGTGGATCACGAAATGTACGAATTGTTGTTTCTGGCGCCTCGGGACTGCTTCATTAGAGGGCACTCGCTGCTGTTGTGGATATGTGAACGCGCGGGAATCGCAATGAAGCGTCAAAAAGTCCTGCATATGAGTGAATATACCCCTCATTCATCGGCAAGCGTGCTGCGGATGCGAAATTGTATCATACAGTAGATCGAGAGGCATATCGGGATCTCATGCATACCTACACCACACTCAACGCGGTGGCTTGGAGGCGGCTTGGATTCCCACAAATCAGTACAAAGCACGAGCGACCGACGTGCCATTGCATTCATATCTGCGACACATTGCAGGTCGGTGAACACTTTCGTGCAGAACGGCGTCTGTCTGTCATGTCTGGCAACAGTTTGGGCAAACGATGATGTTGATCGCGGGGATCCAAGCAAGCTGAATCCTGAGGCATTTCTACCAAGTCCAGCTTCTGGTGCACGGCTGGGAAATGAATTGTGGCGACGGCAGGCAGGCTTGATCGAATGATAGTCCTCGTTTTATCCTCGGGGTGCTCGGGATCAAGATGTACCCCGTGTTGTCTGACTGGGCACCGCTTAGCGCCGGGTAATGATGTGTGATCGGGCGTGTAAGTCGGATCCTTGGTGTTTGCGTCTGACATCAGCTGCAACATCATGCTGCAGAGGGCGGAATTTGATCAAAATTGTTGTCTCGTTGATCGATTGCTGTGTTGACGTGGCAAACTGTTGTCCATACAAAGGGCAGAAAGAAGCTGCCGTGTCGCATACCCTGTCCGTGCGACAGTGCCTGTTGTGGTCCAAATCACGCAGCCAATCTTTATTAACTCCCTTATCCTTCCCTCACTATACACCTTCACCACTGCAAGTTCTACCCTGAACCGAGAGTTTTTTTCAGACTTTCTGATCTCACCAAGAGGGCTATCCTGAGCCGCATCTCTTCACTCCTGATTCAACAGAGGGCTATCCTGAGTCACTCTTAACAAATCCTGATTTCAGCAGAGGGCTATCCTGAGCCTCTCTTAACAAATCCTGATCTTGACAAGTTGAGGGCTGCCCTGAGCCAGTCCCAACTCTCAAAACTGCACCTTGAGGGCTACCCTGAGCCGCTACTCAATCTGCACACTTGAGGGCTACCCTGAGCCAAATACTCTCAACCTGTCTAATAGTTGTCTACAATTAACTATCGAAAATGACGTATCTCACACCAGCGAAACGAGCAGTGCGTGCTTCCACGTCTTTGCTGCGTCCCATGAGGACCACGCCCGCCGTCGCTTGCCGCGGCCAGCGCTTGTTCCATGAGTCTGGCAAGGCAAAGGCCGTCGAGGCCGTCGCGACACAGATGCCTCGCACCCATCAAGCGCCACCGCCACCATTCGCGCCTGTTGGGCCAACCAAGCCAGTTCAGCCGGTCCAGCCTCTCCAGCAGTTCTTAGGAACGAACCAGCTAAACATCCTGGAGCAGTCGTACAAGCCCGAGTTCTATGAGACACTCTCCAAGATCATGGACATTAGGCAGAGGTATGTCGAGGACCGCTCCGTCTTTATCGAGAGCCGAGACATGGTCCCCCTGATGCTCGGGCTTGGCGCGTCGCCAGAGGACATGGAGCGTCTGCAGGTCGTTAGCAACCACCTTTACCATGACCCGACACTTCCCTTCCGCAGGTCCAGGAACGGCCGCTTCTGCATTGACTTCGACACCAACACCCTGCGGCGTCTCGAGTTCCAGCCATTCATGCTGTCCGTGGAAGAGGACTTCAAACGATACGACTCTGGAAAGATCCGCCGCTTCGATGAGGTCCAGGACGAGCTCCAGCTGAACTCGGTCTTCCAGGCTCTGTTCGCCTTCAAGGCCATGATCCTGCACGGTGTTCATACAGTACAGCGCCCCAAGCTCGAGTACGACAGCAACAAGTGGGTGACGACACTGTTCAACCTGCGCACTGTCACGACCCCAGACATCCTCGGCGAACCAGCTCTGGAGGGCGTCCACTCGGACGGAGTCGACCACACCATGACTACATATCTCGGCAGCAACAACATGGCCCCCAACAGTGCCGCCACATTCATGCATGACATGGGCGAGACCACCGGGATCCATTTGGACGACATCTCCCCTCGCCATCTCCTGTCCCGCGTACAGCACAAGAACTTCCTGGACACGCTGGTCATTGTCGACCACGAGCGCAAGCACAGCCTTTCTGCGGTGTACCCCGTTGATAAAACAAAAGAGGCTACCCGCGACATGCTCATCTTCTTCACCCGCAAGCCTGTCGAGAAGACTCACACATCTGGATCCATTGACTCGCTCACCCCGCACCCGGATATGCCCATGGAGGTTCCGATCTTTGTTCCCCACACCTAGACTGAGACATATATTGGTGGGAGGGTTGTAACACAAGCTGCAGTGGCAGGGTGTCAATGAGGGCATCTTCGTGTTACTGAATGCATCCTTGGCCCTCACTCCTTACTGCTGCTACGAGGCATGCACCCAGGGATTGCATGGAACATGGAACACAAAATTTTAGGGGTTCTTTTTCTTTTCAACAACTTAAAGGACCAGGCTATCCATGGCGTTATTTTTGTTTCAAGGGCGATCATCGACGTCGCGACGGATGCACTTGGCTTCTTGTTGATCCGAACAGTATGTTGGCGCTCCATCTTGAGTGCTTGGTTAAACCAAGTCTGTGTCACAGGTACGAAGGCTAGAAAACTCACGCCATACTTCATCTCATGTCCACTCCGCTTTTCAAGACAGAGGTATACGTTGTTGCTTAGTGTCCTGTGTATGCAAATACTGGCTTATGGCAGCTGCAAGCTCGCAGGTTGGTCACCCGTACAATCACTAACAACATCAACAGCAGAACGACATTCGGAGTGTAGCACATAGGCACCCGGCCTCAGCCTCTACAAAGCTTGCAATGTTAAGTATTGTCCTTAGGAAACTAATCTAAATCATGAAAGAGAAAAGGTAAAACTAGACCAACTTCTGCTGCAGCTGACCCAACACGGGAAAGGCTCATCCGCCACTAGCCGCTGCAATACGCGCATTCTTAATGCCATCCGCGGCCAAGTCACCCAGACTCGCGATGCTTCCTGCGCCCATGAGCTCCAGAACACTCGTGTTGATACCAAGAGTTCGGCGCCACCAATTCCGAAGTTCGATGGCGACCAGGGAATCAACACCAAGCCCAGACAGGGTCATGTTAACGTCGAGGTCATTGAGGTCTCGGGACATGAGGCTGTATACGACCTCTCCAATTTGGCTCGTAAGGAACTCTCGGTTGGCTTGAACGTCGAGTATAGAGGGGTCCGCAGTAGCATTTTTCATGAACTGACTGAAGTCCTCGTTGCCCGACGCGCAGGGGCTTTCCCCGTCCTTCAGGTGTGCTAGTGCCATGCGGATATCTCTCTTCCAAACTGAGCGATTGTTCGGGTCTGAAAGAGACTTGGTGCTCTTGAGACCAATGACAAGCTCTGCTGGATTGAAGAACGAGCCGTCCGCCAGCGACGATGGCTTTTGGTGCGACATCATGAAGGTGAGGGCATCCAGGAGGTCCGTTTCCTTGAGCGTGTGGTAGCTCAATGAGCGGAACTGGTCGAGGAGGGCTTGGTTCTCGACGACGTAGCCGACATCATCCATAACACCGACGTTCAGTACGGCTGCGGGCAGACCCATTGAGTGCCGGAACTGCGTAAAGGCAGCCAGGTACGAGTTCGCCGCGGAATAGTTCGCCTGGCCAATCTGACCCACGACGTACGAAATGGAGCTGAAAAGAATAAAAAAGTCCAGGTTGACATGTTCCAACGCGTTGTGCAGATTGAGGGCTCCCCTAACCTTGGGGTTCGCTGCTTCAAACCAGTCATCGTGCGTGAGTTGCAAGATGCCACGATCCTATGTGTTGTTAGTGGTCAATCCCTAGAGTCATCCCAAAGAATCGGTTGGTGGAATACTCACTCGAAGAACCATGGTCATAAGGAAGACACCTGCAATCGGCTTGGCTGCGCTGCTGACTGCATTGACCACATCCTGGGCTTCAGTAACGCTGCCCTTGATCGTCTGCACCGCACAGCCCTGCGATTCGAGCTCACGAATGAATAGCTGGTCTCGCTCCGAGTCACCGGCTGAGCGAGAAAGGAAGACGATGTGGCGAGCACCGTTCTGGACCATCCAAGTCGAGACAGATCGACCGAGACCACCAAGGCCGCCGACAAGAAGATAGGATGCGTCAGGGCGGAACGCAGCGCAGGGAGTCTTGGGAGCAACCTCCACATCGCTCGCGTTTTGCGGCATGGTAACAACAATCTTTCCGATATGCTGACCCTTCTGCATGTATCGGAAGGCATCGATGATTTCAGTCCAATTGAAGATTGTGACTGGCGTAATGGGCTTGAGGTAACCTTGCTCAAAGTACCGATTAACCTGTTCAAGGACCCTAAAGGATTGTTAGCTTTGAAGCCGCGGAGAGCAGGTAGCTAATTTCTAACGTACTTTCCGCACATCCTTGGCCTCTCGACAGTCATTTGCGACATATCAATGCCGTGGAACGAGCGGTTGGACTCGAACACGTCCATGCTCAACTGACCACGGCCGATGAAGTCTCTCTTGCCAATCTCAAGCATCTTGCCGAATGGTGCGACGCATTTCCATGACACATGGAGAAGCTCGCCGGAAAGCGAGTTCAAGACCAAATCGACGCCTGTACCGGCGGTAACAGCCATAAGGTCCTCGTAGAAGGATGAGTTTCGGGAGTTGAAGATGTGCTCTCGAGGTAGACCAAAGGTGTCCATGAGATATTGAACCTTGTCTGGGTTTCCTACAGTTGCGAATACCTATATCACGTTTTAGATTGAGAAACATCGCGCACGAACAAGGCTCGTACCTTTGCGCCCATCATGTGGCAGACATTCAGCGCAGCGATGCCGACGCCTCCGCAGGCAGAATGCACGAGAACAGTCTGGTACGTCAGCATTAGATGTAATCTTTCACGGAAACACACAGAAGAACATACCTGGCCTTCTGTCAGGCCGCCCAAATTGATCAGAGCGTGAACTGCAGTGGCGTAGACGCACGGCAACGTTGCGGCATCCTCGAAGCTGAGGTTATCCGGCAACTTGGCCGCGATGTTTGAATCCAAAATAAATCGGGTGCTCAAGGTGCCATGGCAGATTGCCATGACATGATCCCCTGGGAACAAGTGTCGCACGCTTGAGCCGACCCTTCTCACAACACCGGAGCACTCTATGCCGAGGCCGGGCTCGTAGCCCTCCACGATGCCCATGGCTACCAGCACATCCTATCCGATGTTAGTACTGTGAATTATTCGAGCTAGCTGCCGTGAGCCGTACCTTGAAGTTGATCCCGACTGCGCGAGGCTCAATCTCGATTTCAAAATCCTTGAGCGACTTTTCCTCGTCCTCAACCCACTGTAGAGTTTGCAGCTGGCCCATGCGAGCAACATCAAGCTTTCGTGGGCCGCTTTCCACGGAAGCCTGAGTGTCTTGGGACATGTCAATCCACCGATATCGTGAAACCATGACCGAGTTGTCCACTAGGGCATACTCCCAGTCAGGATCAAATTCTGGGTCCTTGGTTCTGTTGCGG
This sequence comes from Tolypocladium tundrense, assembly GCA_024340025.1. Taxonomy (NCBI): domain Eukaryota; kingdom Fungi; phylum Ascomycota; class Sordariomycetes; order Hypocreales; family Ophiocordycipitaceae; genus Tolypocladium; species Tolypocladium tundrense. Next base: position 66,140 of record JALHBX010000416.1, on the reverse strand, counting down.
AACTTCTCGAACACAATGGCAACGCTTTCGACATCGAAATAGTCGATATCAATCTCCAGCGTAGCCCAATCGAGGGACAACTCGGAGCGCACGTTGCGCGATGCACCTATTGTTGTGGCATAGCGGGGGTCTTTGCATCCAACCTGGGCATGTCCAGTTACCCACAACAAGCCATTTCGGGCAGTGAATTTGCTGAGGAAGTTCTGAAAGTTGGCGAAGTCCTCAGGTGACATGCTATAAAAGAAAGGCTCTTCCAGGTCGAGGAGTGAGATGACATCCCCCTCCGGGTTCGGCTCCTCGTCCAGGGTGTTGATGGACACCTTGAAGCCAATCTGCTCGAGAACATCTTGCAACTCTTGTGGACGGCCTTTGGGATTAGTGCAAAGAATAGAGACCTCTCCGGGAGGTGACGGGGTAGAAAGCAACGTTGACACAATGCTGGCGTTGATATGGTAGGGATGATCATCATCAAGCACTACACAGTCATTGCCGGAAAGTCCAGCGTCGCGCAACTCAGTGTCCCAGCGCGAGGTTGTAACGAAGGGCTCTTGAGCTCGATCGCTCTCCGTGCCAACCCACGAATCAGGATGGAAGCCCTGTTCTTGAGTTAGCATACTATCTAGGGGCAGGGCATGGGAAAGCTTACCATTATGAACTCGAACATCTTCAACACTAGAATTACATGTCAGTGAACCTCGTGTTGAATAAAGGGCATGGTACCTACTAGGACTGAATTCTTGCAGCAACAGACGGCCATTGGGCTTCATGAGCTTTCGCACATTCTGAATAGCGCCTTGAATGTTCGGTACAGAGTGAAGTGCCTGAATGAACGTTAAGTTTCACGTTTCATTAAGGGAGGATGATTGGGACTCACATTGGCAGAGATGATGAGGTCGAACGAGCCAGCCACGAAGCCTTGCTCGGTCGGATCCTTGCTGATATCGAGCACCTTGTACTCAATGTTCTCATGGGCCTTGAGCTTCTGCTGGGCAGACTCAAATGCACTATCAGAGCGGGAAGTGTACACGTAGCGACTGTACGTCCGCTCGCCATCCTCGTTGGTAAGTCCGCGCAAGACATCAGTGGTTTTGCCAGCCAGGTGCGCCCCAATCTCGAGGACCTTCATCGTCGGGTTGGCGTGACCTAGGAGCTCCAGGTACTGTCCGTAGTCACACCTGGAATTGATGAGCCTATAGACGCTCTCCATTCCGCCATCCTGTTCCAGGACATCGGTGGCCCTTATTTGGCCTTTGAAAATGGCACCGGAGCTGGCGGCGAGTCGGGTAAGCACGTTGCCGATCGCAGCTAAAGAAGAGATGGAGAGCTCATGCTGAACATTCTCAATCTCAGCTGTAAGCGCCGTTTGATCTAGGCTCGCAAGTTGAGCACTGTCCTGCACGAGTTCCAATTCGCCATTGATGGCCTTCGATCTCTGCGCGACGAGGCTGTCACGGAACTTGCTGAAACGTTCTTCTGTATCCAGGGACTCCACTGTATGAAGTGTCTGGAGAACACACATCAGGGAGAGTCGCTCCAGCTTAAGCAAATCCTCTCTGTCCCCTCGAATGGGTCGTATCAGGTTAATTGGTGCGACAAAGTCAACATCAGGCTTCCAGTGTAAGTGGGCAGCCGGGGTGACTTCTGTTGACTCCTGAGAGGCACCGTCCTCAAGAGGGCTGAATTCACCGTCCTTGAGGCTTAGTGCAACCCGGTCATTGGCCATGATTGTCGCAGAGCCGCGCAACAGCCCAGTTGCAGACGACTGGGCCGCGACCCCAAGGCGCATATTTTTCGCTCCGTTGCCGACGTATATTTCGCCGATGTATGTTGGGATGCACAGCTTGGTGAACTGGCGTGTTAATCCATCTGAAATGGCAACTGTAAATGCTTGCAGAACCAGGTCGATGATTCGTGGATGGAGCGGATAGTATGGCCCAGTTGCCTGATCTTGGTTGGCGATGGTGGCGGCAGCCGAGTTGTGGCCGGGGTTGGCCGAGATGTCGGACAAGCCCTGGAACGCAGGCCCGTAGTTCAAGCCAATCTTCTTCATTATACGATACCAACCGGTGGTAGAAACAAGACGGGGCTGTCTCTCGATGTCCTCAACACCACCGGATATCTCTTTGCCTGGCCTCACCTGGCCAGCACAGTGCTTCACCCAGGTTGTCCCGTTGAAGGAGGAAACCGAGAACTCAAACCAGGTAGAGTCCAGTTTCGAAGTCAGCCGCACTGGTCGCAGGTGTGTCACGATTTCGTGCGCCTGCGATTCATGCAAGACCAGGGCGTTCCTGATATCAACCTGTCTCAGGGATGCGTCCGTTTCTCCGCCGCCCTGTAGCTGGCGAACGGCTTCAACCGCCATCGCTATATATGCTGCGGCTGGTAGAACAATGTCTTCCTGGATTTTATGATCCCGAGCCCATGGCACATTGTCAAGCCGGAGCATGTTCCTCCAGGTTGGCTCGAGGTCATCCGACTCCAACAGTCTGTTGCCAAGAAGCTCGTGGGGAGGGAATTTGCGCGTACGCCAGCCTCGGGATACACGACTCTCGTACCAATACGTGTTTTCGTGTCTCCAAGCATAGTTTGGCATGTCTGTGAGGACCTTCCGACCTAACGTGGTCGCTGCCACGTCGACCGGTACGGCTTCTTGGAACAAGCGTCCCAAGGAGGTCAGCATCGACTTGGCACCGCTCTCATTCCTGACAAGGGTTGCAACATAAGTCTTCGCAGTTGCGATTGTGACAGATTTGAATACATCGCGAAGAGGTCCGGCCAACGCCGAATGGGGGCCGATCTCGAGATACACGGTATCTTTGGTGGCGGCGTGCAGCATCAGTTGTACGGCCGGTGAGAACAGAACGGGCGATTCCAGGTTTTCTCGCCAGTATGCAGGACCAAGACTCCCAGCCCGCTTGATCTGCTTGGCAGTGACGCTGGAGAAGAACGGGACGGATGGTCTCTTGTCGGAGACCACACCGGTGAGCAGCTTCTCGTACATGTCGCCGATATCTCGCATGTGATGCGAGTGATAGGCCCTCTCGACTCTCAGTCTGCGGGCAAAGCAGTCTGGCAAGTCTGCCTTGATTCGTGCGATGACGGTTTCTAGCCGATCAATGTCTCCAGACAGGGTAACATTCTTGGGGCTGTTCTCACAAGCGATGGCAACGCCAGCTTCGAGGTACTCGACCGCGTCGGAGCGTCCAAGGCCCACAGCAGCCATGCCACCAACACGACCGTGGTTCTGAGTGACCTGTCCGCGGTAGTATGCAATAGCTATGGCCATGTCAAGTGTTATGGCACCAGTTGCGTATGCGGCGCCGATTTCCCCGCTCGAGTGGCCTGCAACGGCCGAGGGCCCGACTCCCCACAACTTGAGCAGGTTCACAATGCCGATCTGGAGGGCCGTGCATATGGGTTGTGAGAACTCAGGTTGCTGTATTCTTGACTCTTCTTTTGGTCTCAGAAGTTCCTCTGCGCATAAATGATTAATACGATTCTCACAACGCCAGACGTCTTTTTGCATACCTTCGATTGTCCAGGACGGTGGATGGGCCAGCTTCTGCAGAGTGGCGTCCATGCTTCTGATATCTTTTTGAAACGAAGGATACTGCGTCAGCAAGTCGGCGCCCATTCCTCCCCACTGAGCACCTTGCCCTGTGAAGATGAAGTTGACAGCCGGGGCTCCCTTGGGCCTGATGACAGGTGACACTTCAGTCGACGAGGTCCCATCGGCCACCGCAAATGCACGGTGTTGCAGGGCATCACGGCGAGCTCCCAAGGTGTACGCAATATCCGGTAGACGATCGCTGTGGTTCTCTGCGTACTCCAGGATCTTCGCGGCCCTGTCTTTCAAGGAATCGCTTTGGTGCGCTGAAAACACCAGCAGTTGAGGGGTCGCCTCTCCAATAGCCGGCCGATTCGCAAGGTAAGGCTTTGCAGAGTCGAGGATGACCTAAGATCATATTAATTCGATACTATTCTAGAGGAAAGGGGCAGAAATACATGTGCATTTGCGCCTCCCACGCCGAAGCAGTTGACTGACACGCGGGCAAGACGGTCCGCCGGCCACGGGGTCGGCTCTACCGGCACCTTGAACTTGTACTTGTCCCATTTAACTGTTCCAAATTAGACACTTGCTGCTAGATGTTTGTTCTTGTACTGACTCTTGGGACTCGGTTCCGAGAAGTTGATGTTTGGAGGAATCGTCTCGTGTTCAAGTGCCAGGACCGACTTTATCAGACTGCTGAGACCCGATGCACCCTCGCCGTGGCCGATATTAGGTTTCACCTGGAAGCTTCAGTAGGCTGCTATTAATGTTCAGAACGAAGATGCCATTTTCGACTTACAGATCCGATATAGATGCCGTGGTCTCCAAACACCCTCCCAACTGCACCGGTCTCCGTGGGGTCTCCGACGGGCGTTCCCGTGCCGTGACACTCTACAAAAGCAGTGTCGCTGGGATTGGTAATCTTTGCGACACTATATGCTCTACGCATGAGAGCGATGTGACTCTCTTGGTTGGGGTTAGTGATTCCAATAGTCTTACCGTCAAAGTTGGTCGCTGTGGCTCGAATCACACCACGGATCGGGTCACCATCGCGAATTGCCTCGTCGAGCTTCTTGATGTATATGGCGTTGACAGCCTCTCCGCGAGCATAGCCATCGGCCTTTGCGTCAAACGACTTACACGAGCCAGTGGGAGACAAGACGCCTTGCTCGGATAGGGCTATTGTCATCGTCGGCGATATGAACAAGCTCGTGCCGGCAACCACAGCGCTTTCGCATTCACCGCTGTAAATTCCGTGACAGGCCTCGTGTAGGGCCGTAAGTGAAGATGAGCAGGCGGTCCGGATGGTCATACTACAAGCAAAATAAGCCAGGTACGTCCAATCTCAGGCGTCAGTGATGCAAACCTTGGTCCTTTCAGATCAAATTCGTATGATGCGCGATTCGATATGGCAAAGTCGCCGCCACCGAGAATACGATGCATTCCGAGGTGTTGCGGGTCTTTGGCATATAGGTCCAGCCAGTCCTCACCGAAAACGCCAACATAGCATCCAATGTTGCGGCCGCGCCAGTTCTTCTGGCCACCGGACTCCATGCACTCCCAGATGACTTCTAGCAGCATTCGCTGCTGAGGGTCCAACTTCTCAACCTCAGCTTTGCTCATGGAGAAGAAAGAAGCATCCCACTCCTCAAGATCGCAGTCTAAGAAATGGCCGTACGTGTTCTTGAGCGTGCCCGGCAAGCCAAACGGGCTTTCAAACGCAGCCGAGTTGTAGCGGTTCTCGGGTACCTGTCGTCGCGTATTCCTCTTGTTCACGAGGAGATCCCAATATTGATCCGTGGTGGTGACATTGCCGGGGAGTTTCAAGCCGATACCGACAATTGCGATGGGTGGAGGAGGCCCATCGTCTGTCTGGATACCAGAGGCCACTGCGTGAGCCTGACCATTACTGGTCTGTGCCGTAGAATTATTGATGCCGTTTGTGCTGTTGTTTCCATTGGTGCGATTGCCCTCGAACCGGGCGGGTTGTTGTTGCAGCGAATTGATGGTTTCTTCTGCACTCTTTCCATTCATCCCAAGGTCGTCTCTGACTTCAACCTTATTATAGGTAGTAGCCTGAGGTGCTGAATGTACGGATTGTAGCTGATTCGGCCTGTTCGTCATAGCTTCACCATTAATAGGTTGCCGTTCATCTTGACCGTGGTGTGATTGTAGAGGGAGGTTGGTCGGCATCTTCGATGAGGATTGATCAGGCAAAATGGAACCATTGTTCACATCTTCATCGCTGGCCTTGCTGGCAGGCAGCTGGACAACCGCTCCGGGAGCCATGTCTGGCGATCCAGAGTCCTATGGTTGCAGTCTCGGGGGAGAAACAACACTGGCGAGAACTGTGAGAGCGGAATGGACCGATGCGAGTGTCTATGAATCGCGAGATACGAGACTCTTAAACCATAGATCTGGTCGAGATGTGTGGGGCGCGAGAGGAAGCAGATCAGCTCGTCGCCTTGTAGCGTTGTTGATCGTCTGGTTGGTAGACGTCAAGAAGGCATATCGTATATTGTACAAAGAGACCTTCGCGACAGCTCTCTTCCGAGGGTGGCCGTTTAGGACAGGAGCAGGTCACGTCACAGCTCCAAGGTTCTACAGCATCCATCTTACACTACCGAAACATGGCGTCGAGACAAGCACAGAGCAGAGCTGTACTGTACCATTTTAGAAGGATCCTCGAACCACACCAGCTTAGCTACGGCACACACCCTCATAATCTGACGGGTATCGCAGATATTGAATACTAGTATATGCATTGCATGGTATTGACAGCTGCATTCGCAAGCGCCCCCATCAGGCAGGTCAAGTCGAGCAGCTATTCAGTGCATCGTAGTTGACATCCACTTGATCAGTATAGAGTGCCCAGTTTTACGAAAACTATTGCCAAGTTACCAACCATCCAGAGGTTTAAGTTGCTGATATCCCTCACTTCCTAGAGACTCTCACCAAGAGAACTCTACTGCTAGGCCCCCCTACATGTAAGTGACCACTCCGGAATCAGCACTACATATCACCTAGACCTATCGAGCCGTTGCGTATGGCAGGCCACCCCTGAAGAACTCAGATTTTCGGCTAAATGAATACCGCCACCAAATTGGCGTCGACATGAGCCATGTGTCAGGCTGCCGGTGTTTGGATCATTGGTGTTGCCTGAACCGTTTCCTCCTTTTGCCACCCGTCCATGCCGTCACATTGCCGACAACAATTGGCATCAGCTCGTTCCAGAGAGAACAGATCCTGGAGGCGGCAGAAGTGATCTGCGTCGCAATTGGGCAACGAGCACAGTCAGTATTGGTGTTGCTGTACCATTACGTGAGAACCTTGCGTGTGGTGAACGGCTCGATCCCGTGTGGGGGTGATGTAAGATGATACGTAGCACCTCCACGCGCCAAGAACTCGTGCCACATCAAAACTTGTTCAACCATGCAAGGTACAGATGTAAAGCGAGTCTGAGAATAATACCAGGCTATCCGTCTACTGCACGGAACGCGCCGCAGGGGAAGGGGTGCAAAGACAAAGGAACAGGAGCCCTTGCCCGTTGGCAGACAGTCCTTGCCGCGGCTATCTGAGGAATGTGAATCATCTTCCTTGTGGGCTGTTAGATGCTGCTTGATATGCGAGGCCATTGTCGTCCAGGCTATCAGCCGCAAGATAAGTAATGGCACCACCGCGAGGCCGTAAGTATGCATCGTACAAGCAAAGCAGAGGCTCTGTCTGCTTCATGGTATGCAGTTGCTTGTGTCCTTACCAGTTGGCCCATTGGGATTGCTCACCACATTCCGAGTTTGTAGATCAGCTTGCTCACCACTCCTCTCTGCCCCCTGGTTTGCTCTGAATGCAGACGGTAGTAGCAAGGGGCGCCGAAAAGAGCCAGAATAGGAGTAAGCTGCAGAATCACCCATTCATCCGGAGTGGATCTCATGGCGTACATCTAGTCAGTCCTACCTTGTCTTACTGCCCCAATGATCACTCTTTCACGAATTAGGCCCCTGTTGCTCTTGCTTTGCTCTGGATGCCGTCGCACTATGTATTACTTGTGTTGTTTGACACCACCAGATGGGGATGGAATCCTGGCGCTGAGCTCCACTGGCCCGCATGACACCCGGTCCTTGCAGTCGTAGACAAAGCCTTAGATCTTGTGCAACGATCACGGTCGCTGGACTCATTGCGGGAGCAAAACCTCGGCAAGTGGACATTGAAGGATTACCTGAAGCGCCGCTCTCGCGACAAGGCTGCACATGCAACAAATATAACATTGCCATTGAAGGCAGAAGGCAGAACTACGTACGAAGCAGCACAAGCATAACGAATCGAGCGCAAAAGGATGTGCAATTGTGAGGAGTCAATATCTGGTAGATCGATGCAAGGGTCTAAACTGCCACCCAGGTCCTCGTCTTATGCAATTGGCCATGTTCCTGGTGCTGCGAGATCCTGATGCTGCGAGATCTGGGGTTCCGGAGGGACATTTCTGCGAACAATCTGGAAATGATTGCCATCTAGTCAGAATCGTCCGATTCCGAGTCATCAGAATCAAACTCAAACGACTGAATAACCACCGGAGCGGCCCGTGCCTTGCTGGTCTCGAAGATGGCTTTGGCCCTGGCCTTCATCTCGCCTCTCTTGGTCTTGCCGCTCACTGATTTGGGCAACGCGTCCAGGAACTCAATGCCGCCGGCGAGGCGCTTGTAGTCAGCGAGCTCCCTGTTGACGAATTCGTTGATCTTGTCTCGCACGGCTTTTTCGTCTTCCTCCATCCCAGCCGGTGTCCTGACGATGAAGGCAATTGGCAGTTCTCCCGCGGAGTCGTTCGGTATCGGCACAACGGTAGCGTCGGCGACTGCGGGGTGTCGTAACAGGAGAGACTCGACTTCAACAGGGGATACTTGCATGCCCTAATTTACCAATTAGCAAGCTTGTCGTTGGTAGATATTGGTGAACCGGGGATCAGCTCTGAAGGACAACATACGCGGACCTTGACGAGCTCCTTTACGCGATCGACGATGAACAAATGGTCGTGACCATTCTCACTCTTTCTGATCTCCATCAGGTCTCCAGTGCGCAGCCAGCCATCCTCAGTAAACGAGTCCTTGGTTGCTTCGTCGTTGTCGAGATAGCCAAGCATCAAAGTCGGCGAGCGCAGCAGAAGTTCTCCGGGGGTATCATGTGAGGTGATTTCCGCACCATCGGTGCCGAGCAATCGGGCCTCGAATTGTGGGAAAAGGCTGCCGCAGGAGCCAAACATGATATCGGTGCGGTTCTGCATCGAAGCGGCAACCACCACTTCTGTAAGTCCATAGCCTTGAACGAAGTGGCATCCTGAGAGCAGCTTTGAGAATTGCTCCGCAACCTCTTTTGTTAGGTTAGATGCCCCGACCACGACCGTGTCTACACAGCTCAGATCGTGCTTTTTCACGATCGCGGCGGCTTTGAGAAGGCCTACGATCATGGGAGGGACCTTGTTGTTCGAGAGTCAGCCAACGCGCCGAAATGTGTCCCAGGGGGGACGTTCTCGTACCATCCACAAGATTTCGATGCGATTCTTCTCTATCGCCTGCAGAACATCGTAGATGTCGAAGCCTGGTAATACGATGACCTCGTGGCCGCGATACACACTCAGGTGACCTGTCACCATGAGGGCGTAGCAATGGCTCATGGGAAGGACGCCGAGGTTTCCCACGGCGGCGGCCTCCCTGTAATTGGACTCATAGGTGGCTATTTGCATAACGTTGGCTATAACACTTTTGTGGGAGATTTTGACATTTTTCTGCAAGCCTCAAGTGTTAGCAGCTCTACCGTAGGTTCGTTGATCTGTGTGAACGTACTGGCAGCCCAGATGTGCCGCTGGAAGAGCACAAGAAGGCAATCTGGCGGGCGCCCTGGCCCTCAGACCACTTCAGGCTGGGCAGCGCTGCCAGCTTCTTGCCCTCATCGACGAGCTGGTCCAGTGTTTTGAGGTCGGTCGGTGCTGTAGCTCCCTTCAGGACTTTCTCCGGCACGTCCAGCAGGTACACGTGGTTCCTCGGGATGCCTGCCGCTTCTGCAGATTCTAGAGCAATCGGAAGCAAGTGCGTACAGGTAAATAGAACTTTGGCATTGACGGTCTTGAGCTGGTGAGTAAGCTCTGGGGCCGAGTATGACGGGCTGATCGGCGCGGAGACGCCAGACAACCGATGCGTCGCCCACGAGACCGTCATGGTGTCGATCTGGATGAGTTTCACGTGTCAGTAACATAGCGGTCCGCATGTTGAAGAGAAGCACAACGGCAGCTAGACTTACAGCATTGACGCTGAAAATCCCGACGACGTTGTCCAGCTCGTTGCCACTGTTCATTTGTAGCCCAAGCTCAGAGGCTAGGGATCTGGCGAGCCATTCTATGCGTTCAGCGACCTCTGCGGCCGAGTGCGTCTTGCCGGTGATTCCACATGTGAATGGCGACCGCGACGACGCCAGGGGAAATCGACCATATTTGTCTCCTTTGCCAAAGAGGAACTCGTGAATAGGGATCGAGTCCGGAGGATTGCATGGGAGCTTGGCAACGTACGGCGGGGCAGAGAACGGCATCGCGTACAGAGCACTTCGTATGAGCTGGCCGTTGAGAGGCGCCGGTTTCTGGTTCCAGTCGGTGTCAGTCGCCCGGGTCTGTTTTTGGCTGCGCTAGTTGTACTCGAGCAGTCTCCAATCCCTTTTGCAATCATCAATGTTACTTCGGAGCCTGTGGAATGACCGTCAAGCTGGGGGCAGGTAGACGAAATGAGAAGAGTCCGCGGAGTCAAGACCCCATGGAGTCCAGGACCCTCTCCCTCAGCTGTAATATGATGACGCCGCTGAAGTCCAGCTCCCTACCTGGGAATGGTACAACGACTAGGATCTGGCTGATATAGACAGCAGCTGGAGCGCCTATTGAAGACTTGCAGAAAGCTGAGTAAATATTGAGGTAGGATTATTACTGTCAGGGGTTCATTGAAGAGCCTAGGCTGGCAGCTATTAATAGTCTTGGGCTGGCTCAAGGCGCCGCCACAAACATAAGACACAACCACAATCACGCATGTTCCTCGGTAGATGTTCTGGCTTCCGTTTGGTTCTATGCCATGCATTCTCAAATCATGAAAATTAAATGATCAATCTGTAGTCCGTAGCGTCCTTCAAAGGCGGTACGCACATGCAAGACTCCAGTCATTGGGGGTCAATCTTAATGTCATCCAGCCCAGCCTTGATAATGTCACCCGCCAACTCAATCTCGTACTGAATATCCGGCTGGGCTTCCTCATAGAGCCAGTTCTTTTCACCGGCCATCTTGAAGTTGTTCATCGCCAACTCATGTGGGATTATGCTCTTCTTGAGCGATGGGTTGCCCGCACATGCGGCCTCGACACGAAGCTGGATCTCGCAGCTACGGTCCACAAGACCAAAGAGGAACGAGGCTTCGTCCACAGTTTCGCCCACGCTGATGAGGCCGTGGTTGAGGAGAATGGCGGCCTTGCCCTTGGGTCCTAGTGCTCGCGCAATCTGCTGGCCCTCCTGCTCTGCGGTGACGATGCCAGCGTACTCGGTGTCGACGGCGAGGACCCCGTAGAGGTCGCAAATGTCCTGGGTGATCATTTCCAGTGGCTTGCCGAAGGCGGCCCAGGCGCGGCCCGCAATAGTGTGTGCGTGGCAGATGGCGTGAATGTCATGCCTGGCCTTGTGAACCTCAGAGTGAATATAGTAGCCGGGGTTATTTGCGGGTCGGCTCTGTGAAGCATCTGTGTAAGTCGAGCCGCTTTATTTATCGAAGCATATGGCTGATAGCGCAGACTCACTCGATTGCCGCCGACCACCTCTCCGTCGCTGATCCTCAAGCAAAGCATATCACTGCCGTTAAGCAGGGCAAAGTGCTTTCCAATTGGGTTCATCCAAATGAGGTCTCGGAACTCGGGGTCCCGAACACTGATATGGCCCGAGATGCCTTCTGTGTAGCCATTCCGAGCCCAGTTGCGGAACACGGCCGCCATGTGCACCACAATGTGCTTGCGATGCTCATAGTACGAGGGGAACTTCGGAATGCCTGGTAGCAGACTTGATCAGCCATGAGATCTATAAAGCCAAGGCCCAAATGGCATCGTCTCACCCATCAGGGGGTTGGGGCCGCGGCTCAGGTTGGGCAGCTGGCACTCCATCTCTTCATCCCCATATTGGGCAGACGCAGCCGTGCCCAGCTTCAGGATCGCACCCTGCTCCTCCTGGACTGTCGTGGCAGTGGCAGTTGGAGGCGCCATCTTCGGTTCAGTCTCTGGCTATTACTGCGCAACTAGGTTCCGAAACTGTCGATGCTATGATGGCCAGAATCAAATATCACACCTTCAGCAAAACGAGCGCTTCAAGCGTCGTGGCAGTCCGCGCAAGTCCGCGGTGCCGAACGGAATCGAGCGGCCATCGCCGGTGCGGGGACATCGGCAAACAGTCAACTGACGTAAGATCACGGCCAGTCAGCCACACGTCACGCCCTCGGAGGGCGTGCATTACAGCATGTAGCTGAGTTGGGATGAACCAGTGAGTTGCTGAGAATTGCGCCGTGTATAACCGACCCACGTTGCACAAGCCATGTCTTGGGCATTGATGCAGTCGGCGTACAGTTCTGTTTGCTTTAACATTTTTGGTGATGTAGGGCATATTGAGAACTCTTGGTTCTGGATGAACGTTGAAACTTTGGTAGTCAACAGCTTCATGCTAGATCAACGAGAAATCGCATCTAGAACATCACCAAAGAAGCCGCAGGCGTGGATCTCTTGTTGAAAGTGGCACGGGAAGATCGAAGCGATCCTCAACCACACTTAGTCTAGGGTAGGCGAGCTGCACCTGGCTCACAGGACCACAAGTCTACGTCCGCATAGTCCCGAGCTATATAGCAGTAGATATTTCCTCTATCGTCAAATTAAGGACACCGACAAGAAGGAGTATGTTTCTTTTTTAATATACTCGTGAAATCTTGTTGCAAAACGAGGCTGATTGCTGGCCATGACCACAGCAGCCTCTTCCCAATGTAGCCATACGTACACTGCCAGATCTACCCCTGATTCTATCAAATGTGATGCAAGTTACGACTTATCTTTCCCGTCGCTCTCATGCTCATCATGCTGCTTCCTGCTCGAGGTGGATTCATACATGCCCCGGAAGATCGAATCCTGCCGCAGCAGCTCGCGCGGCACCCCAAACTCCACCAACTTCCCAGCATCCAACACTGCGACTTTGTCAAAGTCAACAACGGATTGCAGCTTGTGGGCAATGGTGATAATTGTCCAGTCTTTGAACCACGACCGCAGTACCTTGTCCACGATGCCGCTCGTTTCATCGTCAAGACTATAGGCAGCTGGTTAGACCTGTTGCGCCTATGAGAGCCCGATCGACTACATCACCTACCTGCTGGTAAACTCATCGAGGATGAGAATCTTGCTGTGCCGCAGCATGGCGCGCGCAAACACGAGGAGCTGCGACTCTCCAGGCGAAAAGAAGTCGTTGTGGATAACCACATCGAGGCCGCCTCGCGCCTCAATCCTTGGCCAAAGCTGGACCCTCTCCAGTACCTCCACAATCTCCTCGTCCGTTGCGGTCTGGTGAGGGTCGACATTGAGTCGCATCGTCCCGTCAAAAACGTACGATTCTTGTGGTAGGGCCACGAGTTTTGTGCGGACGTATTCGTGGGGGAGCGTCTTCAGATCGATACCATCAATGGTGATGGTGCCCCCAGTCTGGTTGATCATCCGCAACAAACACAGAGTCAGAGAACTCTTTCCGCTGCGCCAAAGGTTAGTCCAGGAGCCGCGATGGAGGGTCACGAGCGCACCTACCTGCCAGTTCGCCCACAAATGGCGACTCTTTCTCCGGGCTGTATTGAGAATGTGACGCCGTTCAAGACAGGTCCCGAGGTCCTAATCCCCATTAGATGTCGCGTCCGGTAGCGAGGCTGATACCGACAGGGTAGACAAGGAAACTTACGGATATGAAGCGGAGACATCACGCAGCTCAATCGCGCCTTGTCTGGGCCAGTTGTCGCGGTCTGCCGGCTCTTTTGTCTCTCCTTCATCCTTGCCCTCTGGTTCCGTGGTTGTCGTGAACGTCTTGACACGAGCTACCGCGCCAAGGGCAATTTCGAGCATCACCCAGAAATTGACGAACGTCTTCATTGTGTTGCTGAAGCCCAAGACGTTGCTCAAGCCAGTTCCAATGAAGTTGGCGCCAATCTGCTCCCGCAAAGTGGTCGTAAGCACGATGAAGACGAAGGCAATGACGAGAATAAAAATGTCGGTCGCAAAGTTCAGCCAACATTGAAGCGTCGCAAGCAGATATGCCGGCCTTTGCGAATTGTCGACAAACAGCATGTTCTTCTCTTCGAACATGTCCTCCCATTGGTACGCCCGGATAGTCGGCAAGCCATTGAGTGTTTCGATGAGTTGCGTGTACAGGGGTGCCCTCTGCTCAATGTCCAGGAGGCGGAGCTGCCGCGAGGTTCGAAGATAGAAGTATTGCATCAGGTACAAAATCGCCATTAGCAAGGGCAGAAATGCGGCCATGTACTTGGACACAACACAAACAATGGCGAACTGCGCAACGCCAGCTGCAAGAGTCGTGGCCACACCAAACGAAGCGATGGGTAGCTCCATGTCAATGAGCCGGAGATCTTGACTGAATCTGTTAACAGTAACACCGCTGTCTATGGCGGAGTGGAACGACATTGGGGCCCTGAATCGGTCAATAAACTGTGAAGGGTGGTCGGACGCGGTACCTACCGGGACACGGTATCTGTCAAGAAATCGTGGAAATGACGGCCTGCTCTGCTGATGATCCGGATAAGGATTTGCCTGACAGGTCAGCATTCTACTCCTGCAGCAACGCAAGTCTGACAACTTACCATATACCAGTGCCTACAGATATGATTGCACCTACGCCGAGCGCGACGTAGACCCCGAGCCATTTTCCAAGGCTCGAGAAGGGATCCTGGGCGACTTTCAATGCATCAACCATTGCGTTGGCCCACCATCCAATCCAAACAGCTGGGATCGTCATGTCAGCTTGGTGGCAGTGTCAGAAATCCGGTAAACTCACTAGGGAATGCGCTGCAGAACGCATATATCCCCATGGACACCGCCAATATCAGCAGCGTGGTGCGGCCGGCCGCCACGGCATAGAAAGAGTACATTGCAGAATCACCGAGACGGCGAGTCTTATCCTCCTCTATCTCTAGGGTGTCAATAACAGCTCTGACTGCCGCTGGACGCTCCTCTTCCTCGGACTTTTCCTTAGGCACCGCATTGGCCTCCCATGTAAGCTCTACGTCGGAAAAGCCCAAAATGTCCCTCAGCTCATCAGGGGTCCCAGTGTACATGAGATGCCCTTTCTCGCTGAGGGAAACAATCTGGTCGGCATAGCTCAGGCGGGCGACTGCTTGAAGTTAGTAGCCATGCAGGCCGACAGATATAGACGGACTGACTCGAGGAGGTTGCCATCACGATTGTTGTCTTTCCTACGCGAAGTAGACCATCTTTGGCGAACAGGTTGTTAAAGACAGAGTTCTCAGTCGCGGCATCCAAGCCGCTGAGAACATCATCAAAGACCAGGAACTCTCGCCGCGAATACACCGCTCGTGCAATGGCCTATAAAGGTGTCAGTGGAACCGATTAATCCAATGGGACCATATCGAGGCTTACCAGCCTATGCTTTTGGCCGCCACTCATCGATATGCCCGAGGTTCCAGCGACGGTCTGGTCTCCGTGCGACCAGTTCCGCAAGTCTTCCTCCAGCGCACAAGCCTTGATGACTTGGTGGTACCAGTCCTCTTCGAACTTTGATCGGCCGATAATTATCTCTCGCACGCACTCATTAGGCACCCAGGCCATCTGGTCGCAGTAGGTGACTCCCGTGTACTCTGTTCGAATAATGCCGTCAAACGCCGAGAGCTCTCCCAGAAGGGATTTGAGGAGCGTCGATTTGCCGCATCCAACAGGCCCGACGACCATGTTCAGCGATCCCCGTCGAACGATCCAGCTAGTGATGTTGATGCATGGCTCCGACTCCTCTGTCCAAGAAAACTTCCCCTGAACCGACGCAATGACATCTCTCTCCTGCGATGGCGTTGACGTGCTCGGGGTGTCCGATCGCATGAATTCGAGCTCCAAAGTATCCTCATTCTGAGGAATAATGGCCAACATCGAATCAGGAATATCGAAAACGCTCGTGTCAGGAGCTGGGAGAGAATCAAGGAACTTCTCCTCAATAAGGCTGATTCTATTGTCCTGTCTCTCCCGGCCGTTCATATGGTCCTGGATGCGCTGGAAGGATGCAATTGAGCCGGCAAGGACAGGCAGTGCGACCAGCATTGTGGTGAGGGGAGTATTGAGCAATACTATCAGAGAGTATGCAGCGAATATCTTTGCCAAGTCGGCAGGATTTCCGTTGTTCTTTGCAATTCCAGCCCAGGTAGAAAATGTCAGAATTGGACTCCAGATGGGCACCAGGACAACTAAGAGGACGTTAGTGGCAGAAACTCTGTCATCATGTGTGATAGAATACGTACGCATGACCATTGAACTTCCAAAAAGAATTCTATATCTCATGGAGACGGTGAGCTCGTTTGTTCGTAGCTGTCGGATAATGGAAAAGGCTCGGTCATTGAGTCCCGAGACCTTCAGCCACTTGATGCTCCCAAGCGTCTTGGACGTGGCCGTGACACGGTCCTGAGATGCCTGAATCCAAGCAGCCTGCGCGTGGCCAATGGGAATCGATATGAAAACGGTCGCGATGATAACAACTGTCCGACGAATTAGCCGGCGTGAGCAGCACTCAGAGTCATTGAATTGGGGGAGACTCACTAACGGCTATGGCAATCGGCATCGCACAGGCTGCTCCCAATTCTCTATAGATGAGCCATACAGCAACGGCAATCTCCACCATCCCCGCCCAGATTTCATGTGCTTGGTTCATGCCTTGAATGATTGTCTCCGTGTCGTTGCCAACCAACGTAAGAGCTGCCGAAGGGCTTACACTCGGTGACGAGATGTCTAATCGCAGCGACTTCTTGTAAATGAGAGCAAACAAGCTCCCTCGCAATCTAGCAGAGGTTCTACGGACTTGCCATTGGTATTGCCCAGTCGCTATCTATTATAGCCGTTAGTATGTCTTGTTTTTTTTTTTCAAGCCGGATAGGGGGCACGTGCCGCCAGACCGGCATAGACGAGGGCAAAGGCGCCGATCAACCCATACCCCCAGTTGTTGAAAGGCTGAGCATCCGGGGTTGCAGCAAGATTGACAGCCTGCTTGATGAGAAACGGCTGGGTGTAAGTGAAGCCCATCATACACAGACGTGGAAAAATGGGGGCCAGTAACGCTGGAGCGAACGCGGCAATCCAGGCATTCATCAGCGCGCCGGCGGCCAGCTTATTGGGTACTGCAGAAACCGGGTCAGAAAACACATATTTAAAGCTACGAAGCCGCTTCTTTACCTTTGTTCCACGCCGTGTCGAGGATATGGTGCAACTCCTCCGCGCGAAGCTTCTCATCAAGGGGATACATGTCGTCCAGCGTAAGATTTCGCTTGTATCCTTCGCGAAATATGGGCATAAGCCACCAAAATACCGATCGGCTGAGAGTGCCACTCGTCGCCTCAAAGGAATAGTTTTCCTCGGAGATCAGAATATCGCGCTTCTCCCATGACTCGAGGAAAAGTGTCACGGCCTTCATCGCCAGCGAGCAGATGTACAGGGCGGGAATGAGCTTGTACGAGCCTAGCATCCAGAGAGTGCGCGCACGAGGGAGGTCCAAGAGAATTGATAGAAAGAAATAGGTGCTAAGGACAAATGATGGTCGGAGTGACCGCTCATGCTCGAGCCATTGCAACAAACAAGCGGCGACGGAGGCCACCACCACCAGTGCGGCGGTAGGTATCGAGACTCGGGTGTGAGTGATGGTATCACCAGACGTGGTGGCCCACAGCCCGAGCAATGCAGCATTGATACCTATCAAAGCTACCGTAGCAGTCTTTCATGCCACTTGTTAGAGAAGAGCCCTCCCACAGCTTCAGGAGAATAGAGGAGAGCAATGTATTCGCGCCTGGGGAGGGTACATACAGCTTTGACAGGCAGCTGCCAGCTGAAGCGGACCTGCACGTCCGACTTGAGCAATTGCCAGACGCGGACTGGCAAGGCCACGAGCAGCAGACATTGCAGCGGAATGGTGAGGACGCTCTCCTCGAAGAGCAGCGTGAAGTCGAATCCGCCGCGGCAGCCATCGCCGGCCCAAGGCCCAAACGTGTCGTCCGGGCAGAAAGACGGCACAGGCTGCAGCACCAGACTCGTTTGCGACATGGCGAGAGGTTTATGGGGCTGTCGCAGCCGTAGTTGCAGTTATTGTCGTGGTTCGTCCCATGAGAGAGGTCGCAAGACGGACGAGACTGGTGATGGTCGTGAACTGGCAGCCCAGCCAAGTTAACAACAGGCACAGTCTGATCGAGCAAGTAGCAGCAGCTGTGGAATCAACACAACAACAGTCGGCCGTAGGTGGCGCATGCAGCCTGCTAACAAACTCCCGGTCCGGGTCGGCCGGTATGGCGCGCGACGGGACGGGCTCTGCAAGTCCCCGAGGCCGCCTCTAATCTCAACAGTCTTACTGAGAACTGCCTCGCGGTGCACCAAAAACGCCAAAACTTGCCCTGGAGAGGCAAGGGCCTAGAAGTTGCCGCTTCAGAGGAGGACACACCACAATAGCGCTGAAGGAGGGGGTGGACTCGACGTCACGATGCCAGCTACAGGTCAGCAGGCTTGCCCCGAAGAATTGCTGCCTTGGGGGTAGGATGGATGGATGGGCGCATGGCTGCTCTCGGCCGTCCCTTCGGCTTCCATTCTAGTCTGCCTCGTGGATCCTGTCAAACTTGGATCTGACGAGGTGAAGTCTTTGGTGATGCTGCTGTCGTCTGCAACTAAGCATGTAGACGATCTATAAACGTCAGCACCAAGTCTACCCCTGTACACTCCACCCCCGGCATGCACCCCATCGGCTGCCACGGAAATCTGCAGGCCTTGGGTTGGCTCGCAGTACTCCGTACAGTCATACCGTATCGCTACGTGGAGTAATATCGTCCATGTTTGGCAGCGGGATGGTGCAGTGCCGTGGTGGAGATGTGGGGGGTAAGTTATTGGCCCTGGCTCCAAGACTGCCAGAAACGGCAGCGGATCTGACATAAGTTACAGGGGCTGGTTAGCACGCCTCCCCTGCTGCGCACGCCCATACAGGAGATACATTCATATCGGCCTCGATGCATATCCCCCGGTGGCTGGGAATCGTCTTCGGGCGCGACGCGGTGCCGCAAAGGCCGAGGTGCGTACGGACTACCCAACCTCTGTCTCACAGTTGAATGTAGCCGCAGAGGGCTGTTAATGCCCTGTAGACACTGTTACTCTGAAAGCGAAGCCGCACGCTGGTGTAAGTTGCTGTCCATACTCCTGCTGAGAGCTGAATGAACCATACCGCAGCTTCTGTTATCCACCTCACCTGCGATTCCCATCTCGAGCTCCCCAGACTGTCGTCAAGCTTTGCTTGTACTGTAGGCCAATGGCTGGCTGAATATCCATCTCCATCCCCACTGCACTTGCACACAGACTGTCTGGGGCACATGCCCCGGGCTTGCACAAGCAACAACAAACGCGAATACTACAGCATACGGCGCCTTCATGTGCTCGAAAACTGCCTCATGAAGCTCGTGAACTCTCAAGCGCCCCCGGGCCACAAGACTTTTGCGGGTCGAAGGCTTTGCCGCCTTGGTTGCGTCTCAGATAGCATACACTGGCTTGCTACAGACTGCTCCTCAGCCGAACTATGGCGACTATGTCACTTTCCTCGAGGGCCGGCCAAAAAGGTCACGCTCAAGTTTTGGTTGAACTATCTGCACGGCGCCATTCCCTGCTACTTCCCCACGCTCATCAATCAGGTCGATGAGGGGGCAAGGTTCAGGACGGCACCCGTCGATATCGGATCGGTTGAGGTTGACCTCTAGAGCTTCTGCAAGGCCCAAGGCAGTACCATGCAGGTTGTATGGGGAACATCATGCCAGGCGACATGTGCTTTGGCTACCCGGCGTCTGCCAATCTCGGTCGGTCGCCCTCCAGCTCGTTAGCTTTCCTACGTGCTTGTCAAGTCAGTTCAAGGCATGGAATCACTTGACATTGTTTTAGCTTGGCAGGTTATTGATGCTTTATTCCATTCACATGGCCCTATGAGATACAAGTGAATCAGTTGTAGCCTCTTCCGTAGCCATGATGGTCCATCTTTACCTTGAAAAAGGGAGTGCCCCAACAGCATCCGGAGGCAACTGCGGTTGGGACCACTTTACTCTACTCGTACGTGTCGCCGGAGCTGTCCGCCAATCAGCTGAGCCATATCTTCCTACATAAAAGGTCTTGGGACTTTTCACATTTGTTTGCGACAGCACTCTACAACTCGACATCACAGCGCCCAGGCAACACATCATTGTTTTTAAGGTGTCTTGATTGTAGACTATGCAGGACGATACGTAACAAGCACAAGGCACGGACCCCAGCACAGGCGAACTCGTACAGGGCGCCGCGAGACACCGTCTTAGCGCACCTTCGCCTACACCCCCTTGCGTCAATCCCGAGTTCCCTTCTCTTGTCGCCGTCTAGCCAAGCAGCTGCCGCAGGCCGTGCGCTTTGACGCTCGTCCCGGAGACTGCCGCCCGACTACCCCGTCTCTCCACTTCCAGAAGGTCAAAGGCATTAAATATGAAAGAAAATAAAAGGCTCGAGTCACCAGGATACAGGCCAGAAGAATAAACCAGAGAGGGCCCGTATCCATTGATGTGGTGCCCGGCATGAGAAAAGCGTTACAGTGAATCGGCCCTGCCCCTGTTTGGCAAAGGCACGTCGCACTGCGACAAGAGTGAGGGAGAGAGCCTTTTGAGCGACGTGCAAGTTGAAGATTATTCAATGCACGGTCGTTGAAGCGACCGATATAGTCAATATCCAAAAGTATCGATGCTGGCTCAACCTCGAGCAATCGTTGAAAGGGTTCCTCCCGAAGGGTATCGAAAGTCGCGAAGAAAATAAGACAAAATGGCAGAGATGTGATGATTCACAAGCATGTGAGAGTGGCGTCCAGATCATCAGTTCCAGCCGAGCGAGTTCTCCGCGGCAACCGGGGCAGAGATGTTGGCAGTGCGGCCCGAGTTGCCCGCGCCGCTACGTCCACTGCCATGGCTGTCTCGGCCTCCGGCACCGGCACCGGCACCGCCATAGTTGGAGAAGTCCCGGCTGAGGAGAGCACCTCCCATCAACGCTGGGCTACCGGCACCATTGAAGCGCATCTCCGACGAGTCTTGGCTGTTGGCGACAGAGCTGGAGCGGCGGTGGGCCTGTCTCTTGCGCTTGTACCGCCGGGCAACGATGAACATGGCAGCTCCGTACATGACGCTGAGGCCGACAGCACCCATGGCAATACCAGCAGTGGTGGCCTTTTGCTTCGAGGACTGGTCACCCTGGTTCTTGTTGTCGAAAGGATCGTTGTTGGAGCCAGGGCCGCTGGTCGGGACAGCACCGCCTGTCGGGCCGCCGACGCCACCGTCGTTGATGTTGCCGTGGATGTCGACCTTGGGGTTGATCAGGGCAGTTAAGTTTCGCACGATGCCATCGGCGTTGTTGTAGATGCCCGAGTTGGGAGACCACAGATCCATCTGGAGCTTGTCGACCAGGTTCTGGGGGTAGTTGAGCTTGGCAATGGTGGTGAGATATCCCCATTGAGTCCGAGTATCGTACGGCACCAGCTTGGAGACTTGAACCTTGTCGGCGGAGAAGCCGCCGGCGTCCGCGAGGGCCCGAGGCAGGAACTTGAAAATCTGGGCGGCGGCAACGGTGTTGCTGGCGACGAAGACGTAGTTGAGCGGGAACAAAAACCCAATCTGGATCGGCACGCTGCCCTCAGGGGCCGGTTTGTCGGGATCATCAGGAAGGATGAGCTTGGGAATATCTGTGGGCAAAGCCTTGGAACTGGTCTCGGTCGGCGACTGAGTCGGGGACGAGAAAGACATGGTCGTCGGCTCGATGACAATCGTCGTAGGGAGCCAGTTCTCAGTGTTGGTCACCGTCCCGGTGGGGCGGATACTCGTAACAGGCTGGAAGCTCGTGAGGGAAATAGATGAGCTGGCCGTGATCGTGGGAAGCGCCGCAGAAGACTCAGTCGTAGTCGGAATAATCACGGTGGAGTTGTCGACAGCGGTCGATGTGATCGGCAGAGAGGTAGTCGTCACTGGCGCAGTCGGGTCTGCAGAGCTCGTGCTGTTGGTGATGGGGACGTCAGTAGGCACGCTGGAAGTGCCAGTCGAGGTGCCAGTTGAGGTTACAGGGGCAGCGCTAGTCGAGGTTACAATGGCAGCGCCAGTCGAGGTTTCAGTAGGACCAGTCGAAGTTTCAGTGGCAGTGGCAGTGGCAGTGTCAGTCGATGTGCCAGTGAAGGAGGCAGTGGATGTCGGGCCAGTGCTGGTGGAGCTAACGTCAGTGCTCGTCGAGTTCACAACAGGGACATCGCTAGAGGTCGTGACGATGGGGACATCCGTCGTGAAGGAGGTCGACGGCAGGCTCGTAACGACAGGCAGGTCGGTGGAAGTCGCATTCGCAACCGGGTCGGACGAGGACAGCGTCGGCGAGCTGGTCGTGGTGGAATCCGTCTCGGGCAGAGAGGTCAGCGTCGGCAAAACCAGGATGCCCGTCTCAGACGTGGACGTTGTGTCAGTTGTGGGCACGCCAGGTGTAGACGTCTCGGTAGGCACAACGGTCGAATTTGACGAGCTGGGACCAGGCAGAAGAGTGTTGATCAGGGTCAAGATGGGGTCCAGAATGTCACTCTGGGACGTGGACGTGGACGTGGTCGTCAGAGTGGGCAGCCCCTGCGCGTCTGTGGACGTGCTGTTGTTGACCAGAGAGGTAGGCTCAACAGTGTCCTTGTCGGAGGAGCTGGTGGGCTGCTCCTTGGAGCTCGAGACGATGCCGGTGGGGGCAATCAGGATGCCCGACTCGGTGGACGTTTGCTTGTCGGTCGATGGTTCTGGCATGCGAGTCGGCTCCGTCGTCTTCGTTGTGGGTTGCACCGTGACATCGGGAGCACTACCGGTTCCCCCGATCGGCGGTGGGCTTGACGTTGGCGTAATAACGACGGTGCTTTGGACAACGACGGTTGTCACGTTCGGGTTCTCCTTGGTGGTCGATGAGCTCTCGGGGTTGGCACCAAAGAGATCAGAGAGGAGCTCGCCGATGGGCCCTCTCCTCGTCGTGGAGCTCTCGCTTGTCGTGGCAGAGCCTGGCGTGGAGGCCGGGTCGGTGCTTGTAATGGTCGAGTTGGAGAACTCGCGCTTGACCTGGCGAGGATAGTAGATTCGGGGGCGCTCGGCGTCGGGTTCGGCAGCGACGACAGAGGCGGCGAAGGCCAGCGCCGAGACCACAGCAAAGGACTTGATGTGCATTTTTGTCGATTTCAGATTGCGGAAGTCTTTCGTCGAGATAACACTTGAATTCAATGATTGTAAGGATATAGTGCGGAATGCCGTGGGCGATAAGCTGCGGCCCTGGTCAATAGGGAACTGGAGACGAGCTGTCGAGGCCGAGGGTTGCAAATGCTCACTGTCAGGGCCAGATAGAACGAATGTACTTGACGTATGTCAACGAGTGTAATCTGCGGATGATGTTGGTCAGCATCGCTGTCACTTCCAATAATCGCGAATCGATGTAGTCAAAGGGGCTCATGTCCGAGTCCAGCGACGCATATCGCCCACGTTTCCATTGTGTTCCTCCTCGGTACTGGTTCGCGGCGACAAAGAAAGGGTGTGCGTTACTCACGTCTAATTGCGTAGCGCAACGATAATGTATATTTGGCTTGAATGGGAAATAAAAGAGCGACTTGACGAAAACTCGTCAACGAGATCGGAGCAAACAGGCGCGAGTCGTAAGGATCGGACCGTAACGGCGTGTCGATTGCAGACGTCAGGTTTCGCGGGCTCGTCGAGGACAGCGGTCAGTCGTCAACGGGCATTTGTCGCGAGAGCCTCTGGGGGTCCCTGGACCGTGCGGACATGAACGGCGCGACTCGAAGGGGAGGACTGCGCTGTCGAGAGTCAATCCGTCGTCGCCTGGGAGAGGTTGTCGAAGGAGGCGGGTGGAGGAGCGATCGAGGAGGGGGAGGAGAGCGGAGGAGGGTGGTGAAAAGAGAGCGAATGAAGGAATGGAAGCAAACGCAGGAATGGGAGGCGACGGGAATGGAAACACGACAGGACCAGGGGGTGCAAACGACCCGGACGGGCAAAGGAAGCGGGAGAAGAGGAGACAAGACTGACTGACGACAGGGAGGGCGGCAGGGCGACGCCTGGGCAGCAGGGCAACGCCTGGGCAGAGGGGGTGTGCACGAACAGTGCAACGACCACCGCCGAAGTCCTTCGCACGACCCCAGGTACGGTAGGTAAGGTAGGTAGGCAGACAGGAACAGGGGCAGCACCGCAGCGCTAGCACTGCCCTGTAGCCACCAACACATGTCTAGCAGGTCGTCCTGCATCGAGGCTGTTGGTGGGCGCCGAGGCCAGGTCGTGGAATGGATGAGCGACGTTCCCTGTGGTAGGGATATACGAGCCCGCGGACGAGGAGTACATGGACCATGGCGACGGCAAGGCGACGCCTGAAGTATGGTTCGCAGCGACACGATGTTTCATGCTAGGCCTTTGGACCTGTCTGTCCGCAGCCTGCAAGCATTTGCTGCCGACGTGTCCAGGCACAGCATCAGGGATGAGGTGGAGGCGCGAGATGGAGGTCGGTGGAGAGTGGATGGAGGGGTGGACACCGCAAGCGCCCCCTTGGAAATTACGCTGATGGGCGCCTGCAAGCCCTACAGGGGCTGGGCGGGGGCTCGAGGGGGGCCACGCGCCTGATGCTCGGGCAGCCCTGCGGTGGCACGACACTCCCGGGCCTTCCCCCTAGCACGGCGACGACACACGGCGACCTGAGCGACATTAGGGCGCAACCTTCCCTTGGGCGGAAGATGGCTCTGCAGCTAGGTTCCCCCCTAACGGCGATGACATCAGGTGGAGGCGGCCGTGGGTTAGCGCATCGGCACAGGGGCAGCACCCTCGTGATTGGCCGACGCAACCTCCCCGCCACGCTGCGCGCTCCTCTCCAGCCCAGCTTCCAGCATGGAGTCATTGATGAATGGACCAAGCGATTTTTCATCGGCGTCGACGGCGGCGTTTCTTCACGAATTACGGAGTACGAGTACGGTGGGTGCTACTCCGTACTACGAGAACAGCACGATTGGAGCGCGGACCTCTGGCATTCTCTCGTATCCGTTTCTTCAGGCCGCCTGTGTCTCTCTACGGTCCGTCAGCAGCACGGGCGTCGCCGACGGGATCGGGAACTCGCTCCACCGTCCTGCAGTCGCGCAGTCGCGCAGTCCCCCACGACGATTGACGCTCAGGCGAGGTAATCTCATCACCGAGCTCACCCGACCCTGGCGGCTTGGGACATGTGCGGTTGGGTTGGATCGGTCACCGGAAGTGATGGCTCGCGCGCCTTGCAGATGCGGCCGAATCCTAATACTGGCGATGGCTCTTGATGAAAGCGTTGACACCAAGGGCAACCAACGGCGGGGCGAACGGACTCGGCCAGCCGGTTGCGAAGACGTGGTGGCATCGGCCTGCAGCATCCGTGCCCTCCTCAATCACCAGGTCGGCCAAGAGTCTCCCTGGGGCTCTCTCCCTTGGGCGCCTCCCAGAGCCGCGAACGATCAGATATTTGCCTCACTTATCGTCCATTAGTCCAGCCCCCGAGGGGTTAACAAGGCCTTCCGCTGTGATTCTCTGAGCACGAGATCATACGGACTACTCGTACTCGTACACTCATCCTCTCCAATACTAGCATCAACTGGCACATCCCGCCGCCCGTGATCCTTGTCGTCTGCACCGGCACCCTGGCCATCCAAGGCGCCGGCGCCAATGAGCTTCAGCCTCGCCTGCTCTAGCTCGTCTCGGAGCTTAGGTCGCCGTGCCTTTAATCACAACTTGGGCCCACGACGAGCACACGGTACGGAGTCGACGGCCGCGACGGCCGCACCGCCCGATACCTCAGGTGTGTGTATGTGTGTCTCCGCTGCTTCAGGTCCGCCGTTGCTTCACCGTCGAACAAGTCCGTGGGGATAATGGGGATAACAGACGACGGTGTGCTCGGATGGCAGGACGAATAGCCGCGTCCAGCTCCGGTGAGTGGTTGGTTGCACGGGTCTGGCATGCTCGGTGTCAATTCGCGTTCAGCCGGGCCCGGAGAGCCGCTTCTCTCTGCTGCACGTGGACGGGACAGATTTGCTTCGGCGCGCGACCTGCCTGGCACGAGAATGGTGCGATAGTTGCGCTGTCTTGTCTTACTTACCCTGCCTCATGTCTCTCGGGGCCGCAATGTCATCAGCTCAGCCGTAATTGACAGCAGCCAAAAATAACAAAGGCAAAAGCAAGCAATTTCATCCTCTTTAATTCGTCTTCTCCTGCATTGCAAGTAGCACCAACCTCTGCATGGGCTGCAAGTATCCGGTCCGGTAAATGCCAGGTTGAGCCTCGGCAGTTCAAGCGACTTGGCCCCTGGCATGGTCGCGAAATTGGCATCACTTCGGCCGGGACAGTTGGCCGAATCGTAATCCCGAGCTTCGCCTCAGCGACACATGCCATCACGACGGACTGTCGTGTTGTTTATGAACACAGTCGTACGCTGCCATTCTCGATGGCCAGTCGTGAAGAGACGAGAATAGCTCAGACGTCATAGCTAGCTGCTCTGGAATGGAGGTGAAACGAAACAGCCTCAACACTGTCGCGGGAGATGGGCACCCATCTGGAATGCGTCTAGATCCTCGCAACCTCCGGGTCTCACTTGGCACCGCCGCGATCTCTGAATGTCTGTCAGGCAATCAGGGTCTTCCGTCTGCTCGCCTCAGGTTGAGACACGAGGCCGCGCTCGCGTCGGGGCTGGGCAGCTGGAATGCGGCACTCGTACGAGTACGAAGTACGAGTTGGCAGCCTCGCACCGGAAGAGCAACCGGAAAGCTCACCGTGCCGCTCAGGCTGGCAGCGGGACAGGTTGTCAACACTCTGTCTGTTGGATGCGCGCCTGAACACCAACTCTAAGACACGCATATTGACAAATGCCCGCAATCCCTGGGCAGAGATGACGGCTCTTTGTACTCGTACCGAGTGCATGCAGCCCTCACACAAAGTGTACCAGGCCCATCCCGTCTCGGCAAGAACAAGTGGGTGCCTTCATCCGGACTTGGGATCGCGAGTCGTGCGACACGCGAGAGCCAAAGAGGGAGGGGAGGATGGACTTGGCGGCCAACACCATGCCCAGAATCTCGCAACGCCTGGACAGTTCGATATCATGGATGTGATGGGACGGTTCCGAGAGACCTGGTATCTGATAAGTTAGTTAGATTTTAGCTCATGTTGTGCACGTTTGCAGCTCCACCCCCAAGCTGCCCTTGCTGACGCTGGAGGGGAGATGATCGACCCATGGCCAACACCGCGCCTTCGGAGCGCATCCAGTTATGTACGACGTAAGCGTCTGCGCGCTGCAACCTCGCCGGCAACAACAGATACAGAATCCCGTGCA
This sequence comes from Tolypocladium tundrense, assembly GCA_024340025.1. Classification (NCBI taxonomy): domain Eukaryota; kingdom Fungi; phylum Ascomycota; class Sordariomycetes; order Hypocreales; family Ophiocordycipitaceae; genus Tolypocladium; species Tolypocladium tundrense. The sequence goes on along the minus strand of JALHBX010000416.1, from coordinate 38,921 downwards.
ACGGCTCGGGTTCTAACCTTGCAGCAAACAACACTTCGGCTGCGTGCGTACCAAGTTTCCTCTCGCACAGTACTCACTAACAACAGAACAGAGCAGCCATCTCATTTACCGACCCAACGGCCCAGCCGCAACGCGCCCGGCAAATCGCAAGTCCCAACATCGACGCGTTTGTCCCTTCCCGTGCGTGTAACCTGCCCCGTTCGGGGTCTGTCTACTTGTCAACGGAGCTTCCTTTGCGGCTGAGGTACACGGCCGGGAAATGAAGCACCTCCGTCCGCAAGCAACCCGATGCCCCGGCCCCTGAGAGGCACATCAATCATTAATCAATGTGATGGCACCTGCAGGACGCATGCGTCGGCTGGCATCCGAGGAGGTTTTCCGGATGTCCAAGGGTCCGATGCTGTTGGTCAGCATCCCAATCTCTTGGCCGCGGCATGTTGGAGGGCACTCGACGGGTTATGAATTCCCTCAGCCAAGCCTGTACGTAGGAATCCATGCCTCTGAGCATGAGATGTCTAAGTGCCGTATCGACTGGGGATCGTTGGTGCGTAGTATTGCTAAGTACTTAGGCATCTGACGTTGTCACTGCCTGTACGGAGTATGCAGTACGTGTTCGCTTGCCCAGAGTTGGCATTCTGAGGTCTGAGCTTTTCTTTCTCACATCCATTACTCGTCCAGATTGTACACTGTGTTGGGAGACGTGTTGGAAGACGTCTTCGTATATGGGGATTCGTTTCCTCCCATGCTTTCGCAGCTCGTCCCTAGCTCCTCGGACGATATGCTAGCAAACTGACATGTCGTTGGCATGATGAGCAATGCCAACACTCCGTAATAGCCAAACAAACATTCCCACACATAGGGCCAGTAGTCCAAGTAGCCATTGATCTCTTTCCTCTATGCCTCGTTTGGAGGCTTCCTGGGGAATACCGTTGATGCCCGCCAGTCTTTCCAATATCGCACAACGAGCATTCGATGCGTTACAGCGCCGTATGCGTGGACTATACAGCTGAGATAGTTGGGAAAGATACTGGCTGTAGCAGTCACTATGGATGTGCGTTCTCAACCGTGCATTCATGTTTGCCTCTCGCACTTTGGGCAAGGTACGACTAGTCGACATCGGGTTGCCCACGCAAATGTCACCGTACTTTCCCGAGCTGACATGACACAACGTTGCTTTCTCATAAAGCACCAACAGAAAACAAGTCCGCTGCATAATATAATATAACGGAAACAGGTCAGTGATCAAAGGGCCCGTCTGCTTGGGCTGACGGCTTGTGACGTGATATCGCGGTATAGGGTAGGTCGATGCTGGGATGGTGACTCGGGCAACAGGTGCGACATGTCATGACGTGTCAACGAGACGTCCCTGGGATGTGCAGAGAAATAGAAAAAAAGGAAGCCGCCGCGAGGATGGCAGATCTGTCAGGCCCATACCCGGACATGGGCGGAGGTTCAATGGGGCTGCCGGCGACTTGACGGAAATGGCGACCGGCCTTCCGGGTCTCCACAGTCGGCTCCGAGAACCCCTAAATGGACTGCGCCGCACGTTCTGGGTTAGCGCTACGGCCCTCGAGGAAGGCACGTCGCACCAGTGGGCTGACCATCGTGCGGTCCACGTCTACTCATGTCTCGAAGTTACAACAACAGGGGGGAGATTCCTCTCGCTCAACACACACGATCACCATGGCGCGCAGACAGCACCTCACGTTGACAATCGCCCTCGCGCTCGCCCTCTTCTTCGGCGTCTCATACTTCTTCTCCGGCGGCACGTTGTCTGCCCGCGACGTGGCTCGATTGACGGGCACCAGGTCCGCCACGGAAAAGCCCCTGCAGGATGGCCACGATGCGGGCTCCAAGTCGGACTTCGCGGTCGACCTGGACGACGTACCCGGGAATCTGCTTGAGGGGGGCTCCATCGCGCCCAAGATGGAAAACGCGACCGTAAAGTGAGGCCCCCAAGACGACTGCATCTCCGCCGGAGACTTGTCGCTAACCGTCGCCGACAGAGCCGAGCTCGGCCGCGCAACGTGGAAGTTCATGCACACCATGGTCGCCAAATTCCCCGAGAAGCCTACGCCCGACGACCGCAAAACGCTCGAGGCCTTCTTCCACATCTTCGCGCGGCTGTACCCCTGCGGCGACTGTGCCCGGCACTTCCGCGAGCTTCTGGCCAAGTATCCGCCGCAGACGAAAAGCCGCAACGGCGCCGCAGGCTGGCTGTGCTTTGCGCACAACAAGGTCAACGAGCGGCTCGAGAAGCCCATCTTCGACTGCACCAAGATTGGCGACTTCTACGACTGCGGGTGCGGTGATGACAAGGAGGGGAAGAAGGAGGGCGATGAGGAGGAGGGCAAACCGGAGGAGGGGGATGGCGCGGGCGGCAACGGCGGGACGTCCGAAGGCAAACGGGCATAGAATTCGAACGGCGCACAGGTATAGATAGGCATCACGGCGTTTATAATCAATATTACAGCATCACATCCAGCTCCAAGATTGCATGATTGATGCCCAGGGTATGATTGATATCCAGAGCATCCGCCAACGGATTGCTGAAGCCTCCCGCAGCTGCCGCACCGGCCCGGCGTCAATTACGAAGGTTAGCCGTACCCGTCCATTATCCTTGAACTTTATACACGAACGTTGGCGCGATTGACAGCCTAGTGAATGGGCGTCGTCGCCGTTGGGCGGCATCTGGGGCAATCACGTGATACTGCATGTGACCCGATCGTGGAGCTTGGCGCGGCTGCGCGTTCCAGAGCTGCCTGAGCTTCACCTCCAGCTCCAGCCTTCCCGCCAACGACCGACGACGACGCAACACACGACCCTTCCACGACGGCCCTCAGCCTTCTTTCAAACCTAGCCCTTGATCAAATTCGCTTCCACTCGCACTCGCAACCATGGAATTCGGCCACAAGGGCGTGCTGAACGAGGGTGAGTTGGCAGCCCCGGTCCGTCGCCGCGGGCAGGAGACCGATTGCTGATCTGTTCTCTGGCTAGATGGCATCCACGTCGACATGGATCGGTTGAAGAAGGGCGAGGTCAAGTGAGTGCTCGGTATCGCAAGCATGCTTGCTGCTGGAACCCAAACTGACAGATCGCAGCTTGGGAACCTCGATCATGGCGGTGACCTTCAAAGATGGCGTCATCCTCGGTATGCCACGCTCCTCGAGATACTAAGCGCTCTTCGGCATGAAATACTAATGAGCTCAACCCCCAGGCGCCGACTCCCGGACGACGACGGGTGCCTACATTGCGAACCGAGTGACGGACAAGTTGACCAGAGTACACGACACCATCTGGTGCTGCAGATCGGGCTCGGCCGCCGACACGCAGGCCGTGGCCGACATTGTGCAATACCAGCTGGGGCTGTTTGCGATGCACAGCGGCAAGCCCCCGATGACGCAGACGGCGGCGTCGATATTCCAAGAGATTTGCTACGCCAACAAGGACCGCCTGTCGTGAGTACCTCTGGATCTAGAAAGCCGAGCTCCAAGAACTGGGATGCTGACATGTTGCGCGACAGGGCCGGCCTGATCATTGCCGGCTGGGACGAGCGGTTCGGCGGCCAGGTGTACTCGATCCCCCTGGGCGGCTCGCTGCACAAGCAGTCGTACGCGATCGGCGGCTCCGGCTCGACCTACATTTACGGCTACTGCGACGCCAACTGGAAGGAGGGCATGGAGGAGGCGGATGCCGTCAACTTTGTCAAGGGAGCTCTGCGGGAGGCCATCAAGTGGGACGGCAGCTCGGGTGGTGTCATCCGCATGGTGGTGCTGACGAAGAAGGGGGCGGACCGGCACCTGTACCTGCCGGACACGGACTACAAGGTGCGGCACGAGTAGAGTGCTGAGGCATGAGGGGAGGGTTGATGCCGTACGAAGCTTGGTATGCTGAAGAGCCATGAGGATGCCCGAGCTTTGAGCCCAGAGGGTACGGGACTTGCGCCACTAGACACAGTCGCGTCTGTATAATAGACATCGGAATGAAGGTCACGACGACTGTCAGGCACGAAGAGTGTTGCGGTGGCGTCGGGTGATGTGCCCCCACGTACAATGTTTGGTACCACTGCATCGCCGGGAGACGGCTCTATGTGCGTTCCGCACGCAGATGCGAGTGACTCGCTGTGCGCCATGGCCAAGTGAGGCCCTGAATTGGCGGTGAGCGATAACGTTGGTGGAACTGGGACCCGCCGAGGGCCAGATACACGTACAACAACATTATGGTTGAATGGCTTTGACTTGGCCGATGGAACCGGCGGCGCCATGAGGTACTCGGTGCGTGAAGATGACGATGACGATGCCTCTACCCCGGTATGAATGGCCACAATTGTGCTTGAAGAAAACGCCATCGGGGGAAAACATGCTCACCAAAACCCGGCAATTGAAAACAAGCTTTCCCGCGCGGAGATCTATCCTCCCGCTGTCGCTCTCCGCCATGTAGGCCTGGATGACACCTCCGCCTCCGGGTCCGTGACCCCAACAGACACAACACACGGGCCAACTCCGTACTCCGTACGTAGCAGCACAATTCGCCCGGAACATGTTCGCAGGAAAAACCTTGCATGCAGGAGGCACCTGAATGGCCCTGTCCAGTAAATCGGGCATGCGCGTGCTGATGAGGTCCGTGGATTGTTTACGTCCGTGGATTGTATACGCCGTGGCTGGGGGCCGGAACCCCACGTGCGGGATGCCTTGGCTGCGATTGTACTTTGCCATCTCCACCGTCTTCATGGAAGAGGCATATCTTATGCAGCGAGGGAGGAGCGTGGTAATATGCCGTCCAACACCGCCCCGAGGCCGTAGGCTTCCCAGGGCTGGCCGGCCCCGTCCTCTTCTGCGACCTACGTAGCAGCGGCGACAACTCATCGTCACTTCGGTCTTGCTGCACAAACCTGGCCCTCTGGACGGGCTGTGCTGGCTTGCGCTGCGGTCGACGATAGCTGCAGCTGCGGCCGCGAGACGACGCTCAGGTCGCTCTGGTATCAAGGGGGAAATCGCCACTGGCTGCGTGCGTCACCGACGGCGGGCGAGCCCCTCTCTCTCCTCCCCTCGTTCGGTCTGGAGCCCACCGTTGGACACGCAGATAACGCGGCCTCGACTCGGCTCTTCACCTTGGACCTCGCGACGACGGACCCGCCATCCCGCTGCCATCAGCATCGTTACTCCTCTCTTCCCGGAGCCCCGTCTGGGTAGAGTGTCTTGTCGAGAGCGAGGCTCTTGTCCTCCTTCCTCGTTCGCCTCGGCTGTTACGTCTGATATCATACTCGACCTATATGCGCACCGCGGCCTCTTGGAATATACCTGCAGGTGAGATATCTCTTTCTCTTATTTCTTATTCCTGTCGTGCATATGCCCGTCACCATGCTCCCCCTACCCGTTCATACACTGCTGCCGCCGTGTTCAACCGCTTTCGACATCCCGCCGACGGCCTCTCCGTCTCCGAGTCATCCAGCATATATCGCCCTCACCGTCCACGTGTCAATGCAGCGCCGCACCGGCTGTTGGGTGACGTCGCCGCACGAGCGTTGGCTGTATGTTGCGGTGCAGGCTGCAAACGCCACCTGCGAGCTCACCTACGTGGCTGCGACAGACCTCTGGCCACACCGCCTTGGGACCGCAGCCGGCTCTGTCGACCAGACGATGCGGTGATGGCGATGGTGCCAGCGAGGACAGAGGGAGGAGAGAATGAGCGGCAGGCGATATACGGCAACTGCTGTATGGATGACGCCGTCAAGCCATCCAGCAACTTATATGGGGACGCCTCGGCACCTCCGGTTCTTTGTCGCGGGCGGGCGCCTGTGAGCCGGGGCCGGAGGAGACGACGCCGAGATGCAGCGCAGGCGACGAGAAGAGCCTCTTCTCTTCGTCTCTCTCTCTCTCTGTCTCTCTTCTATCCTCGTCTCTCCCCTCGCCGCACGATATCGATCGCGCCCGCACCCGCAGCACAGCGCTCCACCGCTCCCCATCGCCTCCGCTGCCAACCCTCGATCCGTCGGGCCACTGCCACTGCAACGGGCTGGGCGCTCCACTCCACCGCCAGAGGCGCCTCCAAACCACCCTGAATTTCTCATCCCGCTGGCCAGCAGCCTTCAGCTTCCCCTCCTCCATCACGTCCCCTCATTCTCCCCTCTGCACCCGTCCTCACCCCCTCAGCGCACGCCCGTCCACCGTCGACGGCATTCCGCGCGCTTGCTTGCCTGCTGCTCGTCCGTTTCGTTTCTAAAGCTAATACTTGTTGCGCTATCTTTTGCCCAGCCCGCTGCTGCGCACCCTTTCATAATATCTATTCTGCTTCATTCCGCCACGCACCCTCGATCCATCGATCCATCGATCCATCTGTTCACCGCGGCCTGTTGCGATGCCATGGCAGCTGTAATCGGCGAATTCGTCTCTGATCTGTCCCGCTTTCATGACATGATTGTGAAACCCGCGTCCCTGCAGAACCAACATCAACGCCACAACTCCTCGTCGTCGCCGCGCCAGCAACGGTCGCGCTCGCGCTCCTCGCAGACGCACGACGACGCCTCCTCGCCCCGTCGCCCCGCCAGCCGCCCGCGGCCAACGGCTGCTGCAGCGACGCCGCGACCCCCACGACGAGACGCCGCCGATAAACAAGCAGTCGACGCAGACGCAGACGCCGACGCCGAAGACGAAGCAGCCGCAGCCACGACGCATAGGCGGGCCCACGAGCCGTCCGCTGGCGGCGCCTCGCGGATCCCCTCGCCGCCGCCATCGTCGTCGCCCACTGTCGCTACCGGTCCTTCACCCGCCGACGATGCAGAGAGCGCATCTATGGCCTCGAACTTATCCGCTGCTCAACGCCTCTCGGCTATGAGCGCGCCCACGACGCGGCAGCAGCCGTCGCCACCCGCCGACGAATTGCAAATACACAACCCCCCCGACGTGACCTCGACGCGGCAGAACCCAGGGCAGCAGCAGCAACAGCAGACCGTTGTGCATGTGCGCGACCTCGCCCACATCCAGACCCTGGCCAGCACCCATATCCTAGGCGGGAGCGGCTCCGGCGCCGCGGCCGACGCGCAGATCAAATACGAGATCAGCGGCATGCCCATCGGCGACATCATCGAGATGGTCGCCGCTCTCCTCACCAAGATCACCACCACCAACGACCTGCAGCACGATGCTATGCAGCGCAACGTCGCCCACCAGCAGCAGGCAAACCAGAACAGCGACGCCCCCGGCGGTTCTCAGATGAGCCCGCTGAGCCACTCTGTGCTTGCGTTCCACGGCAAGAATGTCCCTGCCATCACCATCCTGAGCTACCTCTCCCGCATACACAAGTACTGTCCCACCACCTACGAGGTTTTTCTGAGCCTGCTGGTCTACTTTGACCGCATGACGGAGCGCGTCAACGACATGGTCATGAAGAGCGAGGAGGTGAGGAGGCGATCATCGACGTCGCGGCCGCTGTCGTCGCATCAGATTGCGCCCCAGCACGACACGACGATGCGCGACCACGCCCACGCGGCGCAAGATTCCGACGAGAGCGATTCGGACCTCGCCGATGACGACGACGAAGACGATGACGACGAGATGGTGGACTCGCCCAGTGCGCCGACACGCCAGGACAGTGCCAGGATCGTCACCATTCCCAGCGAGCAGCCGCCCGTCGTCGGCTCTGCGACGTACTTTGTCGTGGACAGCTTCAACATACACAGATTAATCATCGCCGGCGTCACCTGCGCGAGCAAGTTCTTCTCCGACGTCTTTTACACCAATTCGAGATACGCCAAGGTATGCATGCTCCCCCGCTGACTCTTATTTCCTCTGCATTGATTTGCTAACCCGATGCGTCGCAATAGGTCGGAGGACTTCCCCTTGCCGAGCTCAACCACCTCGAGATCCAGTTTCTCGTCCTCAACGACTTTCGCCTCGCCGTGCCCGTGGAAGACCTCGAGGCGTACGCGACCATGCTGGTGGAGTTTTACGCGCGCGAGGTCATTGCACAAGATGCAGGGGCAGGGCCCGGGGCATAGGTCTCGCATCCAAGGCGACAGCCAAGGACTGAAGATTATGCACCGGGTGTTGAGAAGCTGACAATCAGCTGTTCTGGAGAGCGCCCGCGAACTTGGACGTTCGCTTTGGTCGCCCAAAGCGGCCGAGTTCAACAGATGAGGGCTTGGATGGACAGATGGCATGAGAACCCGCCAAACTCGGGAGAGAAGAGGCGGCGCACCGTGCTCTGCTCATCTGAGGAAGACACAAGCGGTTGGGCATCCAGTCCCCTGGAGACGGGGGCAACGGGATGTCACCCTGTGCGAGTCGAAGGCGAGGCGGGACCCCACGCAGAGCAAGACGAGATCTGTCCGGCCCCCCGAGTAATGACACGAAGAGGCCGAGTCTAACGCGGCGTGATTTGGCTAGACAAAGAGGAGCTCCCGCATGGCAGCACGGGGAAGACGCGACCTTTGTGTCGAGGGAACAGGACTCATTGTACTGGCTTTGGGGTGGGAGGTTGCTGGTGCTGGTGCTGGTGCTGGTGCTGGTGCTGGTGCTGGTGCTGGTGCTGGTGCTGGTGCTGGTGCTGGTGCGCAGTGCCGGGGAAGAGAAGACGGCGACGATAGATAGATTTTATGACAAGCAATCACGGGGTGTAACGAATCAAGCGCATGACTGGATTTGCCGATTCTCCTGCCTGCGCGATGAGGTGGCCATCGTAGCCTACTAGAATACAGGAGTCTCAAACGATCACCAACGCATCAACACTACGCTCCTCTTTCCCGTCCCAAATGCAAGTCGCGTATGCCGCCATGAAATCTTCACCCAGGACCCATCATCCCACCAGAAGTCGGGACACCGCCAACCCGTTGCCCCAACTCCAACCCCCTATCCCCACCCGGTCCATGCAAAGCGGCAGCGGGACCTGTATGCCCGCCAGTCGGTCGTTGAAAAGCAAAGAGAAAAGAAACACCGATATGCAATCATCACGTCGTCAGAAAAACAACCGCGCAGCAGACGCCACCATGCGTCGTAGCGGTGTGCGACGCCAGGTCCAATGCAAGGCGTCGAGGGAGCCCGAGGCTGAAGTGTATGTGATGGCGGCCCTGGCATGTTGCCATGAAAGAAAAGGGTGGCCGTCGAATATGTGCAGAAGAAGGGGGAAGGCTGCAGTGAGGAGTTAAAAGGGTCCATCACAGATTCGCCTTGGACTTTGGCGCCGGCCAGGTATCCTTGGGAAAGTCGAAGCTCAGGTCGGCATTCTCCATCTTGAGCCCGAGCTGCCAGCGGCCGAGCCCGGGCCAGAAGTTCTCGTGCTCGCCGACGACCTCGCCGGCCTCGTCGCGCTGCGACATGTCGAACCAGCCGACGCGCGTGGTGCGGCTGTACTGCTTCGGGACGACGGAGCACCAGTTCTCCGTGCTGGGGAGCTCGCCCTGGCTGCCCTTGCCCTGCGGCAGCGGAGGCATGACGAGGGTGGTGTCGAGGCCGAGGTAGTTGACCCAGCGGGTGGCAAAGGGGAACGACGGCGTGTACGATACGGGCGTGAACGAGGCCTGGAACCAGGGGACGGTGCTGGGCGATGACTCGGTGATGTCCCCAGTGGTGTCGTGGGGGTAGACCTTGACGGAGACGGAGCCGTTGGGGCCATAGTTCCAGTCGAACTTCGCGAGGTGCTTGGGGCAGTTCCAGTCTATGTCTGTTAGTCTACCATGTGCAGGCGTTGCGTGTGCAGTCGTGCGGGATAGTGGTGACGGCCTGGCAGCACAAGATAACAAGGACAAGGGGGGACATACTCATCCGGCCATTGAAGCAAGTGTGCTTCTGGGAAACGTATATGCGAGAGATGCGCGGGTTGCGCCCCACCTCCGGGCGGCCGTCCGGGCCGTCGCGGGACCAATCGTAGGAACCGGGCACGACCAACAGCTCGTCGTACGGACCAACAGGGGAGTCGCGGTACCGGATTATCTGGATCATGCCGAGGCCCCCAACCGCCCGGCTCCCCGGCGGATGCGCGAACTCGGTCCCGGCCTCGAGCGGCGAATAGGTGTGGTCGTCGCGCAGGTCCTGGGCGGCGGCCCCCGAGGTCCAGAAGGAGATGCAGTAGACATCACCGTGGAGGCGCCATGGCGGAGGGACGTGTTCGATGGGGCCTGGCGTGGACGAACCGGCGGGTTTGGCAGAGGGCCATGGGTCCTTGTCAGTCGGAAGAGACACGGATGATGTGCTTGCCTTCCTCCTCTTGACCGGGGCGGAGGCCGCGGCCGCGTCTTTCCGAGGAACAGCACTTGCGGCGGCGGTCGTGGTCGTCGTGGTAGCCATGGGGACTGCGTGACATGAAGCGACTGCTGGCTTGTTGCAGCGTGGGTGCGGCACAGTGGATTGAGGCGAGGGGGGCGCGATATGTATACTAGCATGAATGGGCCGGCGGCGGCCGTCGAGGATCAAGGATGAAGAAACGAACGGAGTGATCGGAGTGGCTCGAACCAAGAGCCAGTTCGCGCGCGGATCGCGGTGGCCCCCCTCGAGCATCGAGGCCCATTGGGGCCAAGACGCGGCGGCGGCGGCGGTGGTGGTGACTGCTAGTTCTCGGGCAAGTCGGTAGGTACTGGATGCACTACTTCGCAACGACGGTGGGTTGTCCCGCAGGTCCGGCTCAGGGAGAGCTGACGACAGTTCCCAGCATGGATGGTGGTGACAGACCCGCCCTGTAAATGATGACCCAAGGCCCGGGGCCCAAGGACGTGGCTAGCCCGCGATGAGGAGCATTATGGCGAGGATGCCAGGAGGGGGATGGAGCCGGTGGAGGGAGGGATGCATCATGGATGGGCATGGATGGTGGATGGAAGGTTGGCTTGTACATGAGAAGCGATGATAGCGCGACCTGGCTGTGTGTGCAAGCCGCTTTTTCTCGGGGATATAATATTGGGACTTGTGTATTCGCACGTACTCGTGGTCCGTACTCAGACGACCACTCGCAGACGGACGGCGGGCTCAGGCCAAATCAAGCGACACTCGTTCAACTAGGATCCCGGGAGAGGCTTGCGAGCTGCCTCCGCTCGCTCTCGCGGACAAGGCCACTAGCGCCTCGACCACGCACCAGGCAGTCTATGCGACGGGGTGCCACGAGTTGCTGGCGTCTTTTTTGCTGGGGCGCAGAGGACGCCGATGAATAGGGATTCGAGCGAGATGGGGGGAGTCTTGGCTCTGGTCAGCCGACCCAGCCGCGGACGGGGCTTCCTGAGCGAGCAGGAGGACCGATGTGGACAGTCGAGAAACTCGATCAGGTGTCAAGGCCCAGGCCGAGCATAATATAGGTGGAGGATGGGACACTGAGCGGACGAGGGACGGGATGGCGCGAAGCGGGGGGCGCAAACGGCTCGGATCTCTCGCTGCCTATTCTCGTCCCCCCATCCATGTCCGCGACTCTCGGTTGCCGCAATTGGTAGGTTCGCGAGGCTCGCCCGTGCCCATCGGTGCTCGCTCGTGCGAGTAGCGTCCAGGCTCGTGGAGGTAGAAATGGCCGCTGGAGAGTGGATTGGAGCGTGTACGACGCAGAGTTTTGCAGCCCAACCAGGACGGTCCTCAGAGGACGTTGAGGGTTTGGGCTGCTGACGAATTGCCCCGTCTCGGCGCTGAGCTGAAGCTGGCAGGCGCGCCGCCGCACCGCCGCGCCTTCCACGCGGAAGCCAGCTATAGCGTCATCTCCACATCTACGGACTATAACTCGTACAAATCGAATCCTGCGTATCATCCGCCCACGGCGCAGACCAAAAAGCAAGTCCGTTTATACTTTACTGCTTTTCGCAACCAACGGGGACTCCCGCCACGCATGGCGTGGCGTGGCACAGCTACGCCATGCTTTGGGCTCGGTTCGGCTTGCAACGCCCTCCTGCGACTCTGCGACTCTGGCCCCTTACCATCCACTCGCCTGTTGCAACGCCGACCCGACAACACGGTCATGGCCATCTCGCTCAAGGGACATGCGGGTATCAACCTGGAACTCTGTTGGCCCCAACCTCCTCCAGCAAGCGCTCAAGCGCCGGGACCAACACCGCCCGAGTTTGGTTTGGGCGGCAGTTAATTAAGGAGAGGCGGTGGATGGCTGGCTGATATCAATCACTTGGCACTTGGCTGGCGTTGATGTTCCCTGCTGGCAAGTACCTATAACAAACAGGCATCATTGCGATATGCCCTGTCGTCGGGGTTCACGAAAGTGGTTTCCTCGGCTGCTCCGCAACTCACGAGATTGTTCAACTCTCGGACTACTCCGTCCTCTCACTTACAAAGTTGGTGCCACAACCTCCCTCAGCTGTCACCCTTCAACCTGCATAACCTCGGCGGCCCATCAACGCGACCTGACGCGGTCTTCTGATCACCCATCTCATGCATTCACCTCGCCGTACATGACCCCAGATGAACCGTCCATTTTCGTCCCCCCGTCTCTCCCGCGGCATCAAACGCTGCCCACGCCTGCACGATCCCCGCCATTTCCATGCAACCCTCGCTCGCTGCCACGCTGTCAATGCTCCCCACCCGGATCGTGTTTCCCTTATTCGCACATACATCATATCCGGGCAAGTTAAACAAGGCACTCGCCAAGTGTTCTTCGTACCCTGTACGTAAAGTTGGTGCTGCTCCTCTTCGCTTTGACCCGCTACCACCGCAACACCTACGCTACGAAGTACTTCGTACGCAGGTGCACCGTACTAGACCGTGGGCCAGAGGTCCGGAGGATTAGCATCCCACGGCGGCATCGATATCACCCGATCGATGGGCATCAAGCAGCAACTAGCAAGTGGAGAGGGGGGTCCGTTCGTGGCGAACCCCCTTCTGCACCTACATATGTCCTGCTTCGACGTTAGCCATAGACAGCATTAACAAGCAGCAAAACACCACGAACGATGGAACCAAACCCTCCGCTCCCCTTACCCCACACCGGACTCCCGGAGCGTCCCAATATCCCGGCCGAATTTGTCTCGTACCCTCGGGCTTTTCATTCCCCAGCATAATGTCCGTCCGTGGTCCCTGTCCTTTAAGCGCCATTCCCGGCTGCCAGTGCCGCTGAACGTTTCTGCGTCTTTTCATGCGCCGTCATGCACAGCTGCGAGAGTCACTTGGTGCTCTGATGCAAGGCCGTCGAGGTCTGCTACATGGATGGGACACCACTACTCGACTGGACTTGGCAAATCGGCAGCCGGCCCCAATACCTCGGTTGACTCCCAATATCGCATTTGCTGGCTCGGTACATTGATACGCTTGTTCCCAGTCCCAAGGGACTGGATTACAGAGATTCCTGGGCAAATGTCGTTGCAATATGCCGCAACGCTGCAACACATATTGACCTGAGCCAACATCAAGACCAAACATTAGGCGACATGTTCTCGCATGACGCTCTCTCGGTGTACGGATACATGTCTCTGCGACCAATTACCCTCCATCTCGCAAGCAAGTAAACCATATGGTTGCACAAACATCTGAGACCAGGCCCAAATCTCTCAAAAACGACAAGATGCAACCCATTCATCCCATCCCAGTCGCCTTCCGTTCCGATCACACTCTCCCATCACGCCCACTGCTCGAGCCTCGTCACCGCTGGTCCCCACTCGGGCAACTCCACCTCCCTGTCGGGCACCCTGACGTCTGAGCTGCTGATGCCGACATATAAGCCTTCGACCAACCGAGGGTCGACCTCTTTGTCGTCGCTGCCAAGCACACGGAACTGCAGGGCTGCCTTGAGGAAGGGTGTCACCGCAGCGGGAGACAGGTCTCGAACCGCTCCAACCGCCGCCATCTTCATCAGAGCCGACGTCAAGGGCACCGCGCCAGAAATCTTGGACTGAGATCCGGTCAGGCGGTTCATTGCAAATATACCCACTGACCCTGCCTGATTCTGGGCCAGCTCCCACTCGGCCTCATCAGCTGGCGGCTCGCCGAAGAAGAAGTAGATTCCAAAAGAACCATCCAAGGCTTCCACATTGACATGTACGTTGGCAATCCACTCCGTGTAGTACCCATCTTGGACGATTTGTGACGGAGGCGGGTTCGCTGCGGTCAACTTGACATTTGGCATGAACTTGTTTTCTCGCACTTGACGCTTCCATGCATCCCGCTGCGGGCGAGCATGTGCTCCAGAGCGCTGTGCCTTGGCCATCAAGCCAATAGGACTGGACGCTCCATACCAGTCGTTTATCTTCTGAATGAGTGACTGGCGGATGTCGTCATCAGAGCCAAGCGAAGGATCCGTATCTGCATATGTGTACCCAAATACTTCCGTGGTCCTTGATGTGTCCGAGTTCCAGAACGTGCCGTCCGGGGCGGAGTGAAATGGTGTTAGTGGGGTGTCCGAGGACTGCATGGAGCCCTTGATGGCGGTAAAAGTCGTCTCGCCTGCAGGCATGGGGGTGATCCAAGCCGAGGGGTTGAGAATCTGCCAAATGGCAACAAGACGATCCGTCATGAGGTGGTGCAGGAAGAAGAGAGGGTCAAAAGATGAGAGCGGAACGTAGGTCATGTGCCCCTTGGAGCCGCCGTAAATGTGGATGATGTCGTGAATCGACTCGATAGAGTCCAACGTGGACAGGCCTTGCGATACTGACCAAGCCTTGTTGCTAAACGAGTTGAAGTCATGATAGTTTGAGAAGAGAATGTAGAGTCGCTGTTGAATTTCCGGAAGCTTCGATAGCAACGCAGTGTTGACCCTCTCGTTATTCGACGGGGGTGCCGTGAGACTGACATTGAGTTCTGGCCCTCTCTTCGTCTCGTTCCATTGCTTCAGCTGGTCGATGTTAGCCCACGCAACCGGACGGAGATGATGGATGCCGGTGCTTACGGGGTTCCATATGAGAGCATCCACATCAAGGGGATGAAATTGATATGAATATAACGGGTTTCTGATATTCTGGACACCGTTTGGACCGTTCTGGACAATGATGGGGCTCCAAAACACGTCTGGAAAATGAGTCTGGCCAGCAGGAGCGCTTCTGGACCAGTCCCAGTAGGGCACTCGGAAATCTGACGCCGCCTGCTGATACACTTGCCTCTGGGTTGCGTTGGGAAACATGCCGGCGATGGCGTTGGCCATTTTGTACATTTGTTGCTTCATGGAGGATCAGCCATCAGCGTGTCTCAGATACATGGCCAGCGTACAACACTCACCTCAAACAGAGCCAAATACGGCCTGTGCCACATGGGGAACAGAACAGAACTGTGTGTACAGTAGCCCGACATGCTCGCCCCTGGCGATGGCGCAACATTGTCCCAGGGTACAAAGGGCACGCCATGTATTCCTGGGAAGAGGTTGTCAGTACCAAGAACGTCATTTCATCGCACCGAGTCTCGCTCACCGGCAATCTGGTACCACGACAGAGGATCATCTTGGTCGGCGGACTGAAACATGCTCAGAGCTAGGATGAAGAGATCCCACTTGTGCGGGTACCTCTTCATCTGTCGAACCTCAAGCCTCCGGGGGACGCTGCCGTTGGCAGCAAGTGGCAGCTTGCCGACGACTATTGGGGCGGTAGCATCTTGTCGGCGAGTGAGCCGGGAGAAGTCGACGCCAAAGTCGTATGCCTGGGCGCGAGAAAGCGAAAAAAGAGTGTTGAGCGTACAGCCGAGAAGTACGAGATTCGCAATCGTCCGCAGCATGGTGTCGTGCGAATGGGGAAGATAGGCGACACTCGATGCGGCGACTCGAGGCAGATCAGCCAACCGCTCTCGCGAAATGAAGGAGGGTGGAAGAAGGCGCTCTGTTGGAACCGGGAGATGCGTGCCGGGTAAAGGTCAACGACGACGGCAATGAGGCGTACTTGATCCAGGACTCCAACGAAAGATCTTGTCCAAAAGCATCGACAATACGGCTCGGGGCAGCGGTGCGATCCGTGAATAGGAGGATGCGCTTTGGACGCGGGACTGGAGGTTGATGCAAGGTAAAGAAAGAGTTTTCTGCCACGCAGAGCAAAGTAAGAAAGTGGCAAGGAGGCAAGGCAGGTTGGGAAAGAGTAGTGTCGATGATGCTCAAGTGACGAGGTAGGAACAGACGGATCTTGTTTGCATCGTGCGACTCGGCGTCGTACCTGCCTCATGGCTTACCGTGCCTGCACATTTCGATGGCGAGCCTCACTGGGGGTTCACTGCACCACGGGGTACCTGTACTTGAGCCTAAGCTGCCTTGATCCTCTCTTTTGTTGTCACAAAGGTACTCACCTAGGCAGCCATCTGTATGTCAGCTGAGCCGTTTCTCAGATGTTATCGTGAAGAGAACTCGGCTGACGGCTCGCCTCGCGGCCTCGCAACGACGCACCATCGACTCCTTTCTTGAGTCTGTCAGACCACAACGCATCAGCCAAGCCCAGCGTGAGGAAACATCAGGGAAATGAGGCAGCACGAGAGCTGGAACATGGAGGACAAGAGGGGCGTGAGGCGAGAGCAAGAGGCCAACAGGACTGCAACGCCAAGCACCTTGGACTGACACACTCAGCTTGCTACGGCCCTTGCATGAGGACTTCAAGGCAACCGATCTCGACGTCCAGCAATCGCATCCAGACCTGGCGTCGTACGGGTGCTACTCTCGACGGGTGGCGACAACGTTAAGCACCCCTCCTTTATCCTTAACGTGCTTTACGCCGTACGCCCTCGGCTGCACGTTGCCGAGGGCGGCATACGACACGGGGTAGGCGACTGCAGTGTTCAGGTAATGCCATGCTAGATGCAATACTCAGGATCGGTACATGCTCTTCACTCCAACAGTATCCTTCACCCCCTCCGGCTCCGCAAACACCTTGTTGAAGACCTGCTCGAGCCGCCGCAGCACCTCATCGCTGTTCTGTGCAACCTGGTAATGCGTGACCAGACGCGAGCCCATGGCCTTGAGCCCGGCATCGGCGTTGAGCTGGATGAAGCGGTCCTCGCTGCAGCGCGCCGAGTCGAGATCCAGCCAGCACATGTTTGTGTGAGCAGGGTGGACGAGCGTGCCGCCCATGCTGGCCCAAAGAGCCTCGACCTTCTTCGCCATCTCGTGCGAGTCCTTTAGCAGCCCGTCGCTGCCGTCGGGCATTTTGCCAAACGTCTCATCGACGGCGACCCTCGCGGCGGATGTGATGAACCCGGGCTGGCGCATGCCGCCGCCGATGGACTTGCGCACCCACCGAGCGTGCCTCAGCGTCTCCTGGGGCCCAACGACCATGCTGCCGACGGGCGCACCGAGACCCTTGGAGAAGCACAGGCTAACGGTGTCAAAGTGCGAGCAGAACTCGGGCAGACTCCCGGCACCAGCGACGACGGCCTCCCACAGGCGCGCCCCGTCGCAGTGCATCTTGATGCCATGCTGCCTCGCGAACTCGGAGATGCGCTTGACCTCGTCCAGCGGCATGATCATTCCATTGAGGGTATTCTCCAAGCTAATCACGCGCGTGGGGCATGAGTGGACGTCTTCGCTGAGGACAACGCTGGCGGTGACGTCCTCGAGCGTCAAGTGGATGCCGTTCTTGGGGACAACGGGCTTGACGGTGGCACCTGTCAGGGCTGAGACACTGCGGTTCTGTGTAAGCCATCGTTGCAGCGTGGCGGGCGGGAGACGAGGCAACGAACCCGCCGGCTTCATGGATGAGGATGTGCGAGCGGTGGTCGCACAGAACTGCATGAGGAGGTTGGACCAGCAGGCTCCTCAGCGCCAGTTGATTCCCCATGGTTCCTGACGTGACAAACAAGCCAGCCTCCTTGCCGGACAAGGCGGCAACGTGCGACTCGAGGTCTGCCGTCGTGCGATCTTCCCGAAAGACATCATCCAGCAGGGTACAGGACTGGATGGCAGCCAGCATAGACGGCGTCGGAGTTGTCATGACATCGCCTAGCGAGGGGCGTCAGCTTCATCCATCGATCGGCTATCCACGTGGCAGCTGGATCAGACGGGGTGCCTCACTTCTCAAGTCCAACGAGCCTGGGCCCTTGGCTCCAATCCAGGCGTTGTGCGCCCCTCCTTGTTGGGCGGCGGCCATGGCTGCTGTACTGGACCAAGATCGAGAAGTCAGAGGGAGATGGCCGGGCCGTCGCAGCAAGCGTCTCTGCAGTGTCGTCGTGCCTTGGGCGAGACGTTGACACCGTGACGAAAGGATGGATCTGCCGGCCATGATGAGGGGTTCCGGGTTTATGAACTGCCGCTTCAGTCTGGAACGGCGATGTCTGCTGGCGTCGTAACGTATACCTGCGCCCTTTGAGTGCGGAGCAATCTCCGGGTCCACAGTGCCGCAACCTTCTACAGGCGTTCCCGAAGTCAGGGTTGTTACGGGCCGGGGATTCGACCCTTTCGGTGGCTTTCCTTGGGCGGAGCCGCGCCTTGCGCTACCCGTACTCGTCGGCGTCAGGGCGTGCGTGAGTGATTCCCGGGCCGATACGCACGGGAGAAGACGAGATGTGGACAGCTGGCAGGCCCTGCACGTTACCAAACCTTGTTGACGCTCGTCGTCAGGCTCGCAGTACGGAGGCGCCAGGAAGAGATGCGGGATCGGGTGTTGTCCTTGCGTGTCTACCGGCAGTACATCTATATCCTGGAACAACGCAATCTAGCCTTGTTAACAGAAGAGATGAAGATTCATGGATGGAAGAGGCGATGCGAAAGGCAGCGCACCTGGGAGATCGATGCCCTGCACGGCTCGCCGAAAGCGACAAGCACCCGCCCGATATCCGAGCTGGGGAGGCTCCGCACTGCCGCGCTGTCGCACAAGGATGGGCTCGACAACAACCAACAACCAAACAACACCGCTGTACGCTGTGCATCGCCATTTTCTTCGTCTTTCCCTATCCGCACTGCGATTACCGCACTGCGGCACTGTCACCGATCCTCGCCAAGCGCGAGGCGTCATCAAATCAAGCCCACGCTGAAGACGTCTGGGCTGAAACAGGCAATGGCGCGTGCAATTGGTGGACCGACGTGCCGGGTCCCCCAAGCCACTGCCGCAGACGCAAGCGTCACTCAGCCCAGGCTCGCCTCAGCCTCCTTGGCTCCTTGGACGCCAAGCAAAGTAACATGATGTCCTTTTCTCCATCATGGCACGCGCTCCGTCGGGGGGAAACCTCGCCTGCTATTCACCTGGTCCCTATTCACACCGCGGCCGGGAGAGACGTCGTACCGCGGCAGCGCTGCGACACCGTCACGGCATTCCATCGCTATGCGCCGCAGCCAGACACGCCTTGAAATCAGGTACTAGCTGGTCTTGTCTCACTTGGACCCTGGAGCTGGAGGCCCGAGGCCATGACCGTTCCTCGACCGCTCCTCGGAATCGCGGCCCTCGCCGGCATCGCGTGGCTCGCCCTCACCCTCACCCCCTTTCGCAGCGCCGCCGCGACGCACCGCATCTCCGACGCGGACCTCGGCCTGCAGTTCCCTGCCCTCGACTTCCCATCCTCGGCGGCCTCGCCGTCGCGCTCGCACCATGAGTACTACGCCTCCGCCGCGGCGGCCGAGTTCTGCGCCGCGCACGGCTATCCCGTCTTCGCGCCGCGCGCCGCCTCGGGCGAGCGCAAGGTCTACGACCTCGTCATGGCCAACTCGGAGCTCGACTTCCTCGAGATGCGGCTGCGTACCATGTACGACTACGTCGACTACTTCGTCGTCGTCGAGTCGCCGCGCACCTTCCAGGGCACGGACAAGCCGCTCACGGTGCGCGACAACTGGGACCGCTTCGCCGCGTATCACGAGAAGATGGTCTACCACCTGCTCGAGTTCCCGCCGGGCTTCACGCCCAAGGTGACGTGGGACTACGAGGACCTGCAGCGCGACGCCACCTTCGAGCAGGTCCTGCCGCGCCTCGAGGGCCGCGCCGCGCCGGTCGCCGGTGACGTGCTGCTCGTGGCCGACGTCGATGAGATCCCACGCCCAGCCACGCTGCTGCTGCTGCGCACCTGCGCCTTCCCGCGCCGCCTGACGCTCGCCTCGCGCTTCTACTACTACTCGTTCCAGTTCCTGCACGTCGGCGCCGAGTGGCCGCACCCGCAGGCCACCTTCTACGAGGGCGTCGACGGCACCCTTCGCCCGAGCAAGCTGCGCGGCGCCGACGGCGGCTCCAGGTGGGAGCGCGCGCGCGAGACCGGTACGCTGGCCAACGCGGGCTGGCACTGCAGCAGCTGCTTCGCCACCATGGCCCAGTTCCTCAACAAGATGGCCAGCTTCTCGCACATGTGGATGAACGAGGAGCAGTATCGCGACCGCGACCACATCGCCGCCGCCGTGCGCGCGGGCAGGGACGTCTGGGGCCGCAGCGAGGACCTGTTCCGGCGCGTCGAGGGCAACTCCGACGTACCGCCCGTCCTGCTCGAGGCTGACGGCAGAGAGCGCTTTGGGTACATGCTGAGCCGCGACGGGGAGAGCGCTGGGTTTAGCGACTATCCGTGATGGCGTTTGTCGCCTTGTTTGCCGGGGCATATGGGTAGCATGTAAAGGCGTTTTGAACTAGGTAGCGCAGGATGGACGGTGTGAGCGTGTATCTTGATTATGAACAAGCATCCCACCTGCTGAGCAAGCCAACGTGGAAGTCCATCGACTGCTATTTGTCCTCGTCCTCCATACTGACCATACCTACATCTCGCTTTCATCGTCTGGACAGAGTCGTCTGCGCCACAAAGCTTGTCACGGCTGGCCCAGCAGGAAACATCTGCCCCGACGACTCACGACTTGAATTCGAGAAATGCAGCTCCTCCCCCTTCTTGTATGTACGTACGGAAAGATCAAGCCCATCTCATTCTCAACCGGCGGTGGGTCCGCCGATCCGGGCCCGGCCAGCCCCATCGCATCGCTAAAGAAGAAACGCAACGGCAAACACCCGCGGCAGAACCGACTCTGCGTACAGGCAAGCACCGCCAACACGGGTCCCGCCGCGGAGAGACAGCCTCAGCTCAGCTCGGCGCGGGTAAGGCGGCGGCGGCAGCGGCGGCAAGGGGCCGACATGGGCTGGCCATGACCTGTGACAGCCGCGTTGGATTTCACTACGCATACTCATCGTTACGACGTCTCTGCCACGCGCATGCCCTTCATCTACAACAATCCCTATCCTCGTACGACGTCAGTACCGCAAAGCACCACCCGCCCGCCATCCGCTCCACATCACGACATGGTCCCCCAAGCCGCCCACAGAACGTCCGCCAACTCATCGACCCCATGCCCATCCACGCCATGCATCCATCCCCCCCGTTCCATTCCAGCGTCGGCGTCACGGGGGCACCGGCCGGCCGGCCGCCGCCCTCCCTGATGCGCTGGCAGTACATACATACACTGTACTTCGTACTCCGTACTTACATCTCCCTACATACACAAAACTGGGGGGGAAGGGGGGGGGGGAGACCGGGGCCCTGTCCGTTTACAGTAGAAATGAACCTGAACCGGTGAGCTGCGTGGCGAAACCCCCGACCAGGGCAAAGGGCTCCAGCAGCTCCAGGAGGCGGCGCTTGTCGACGTCCTGCAATGCTGCGTTGGCCAACGCATCAAAGTGGTCCGTGTGCAGTAGCCAGCCCAGCCCAGCCCAGCCTTGTCATGCCAGCACAGTCAATCGATATTATACCAGTCCCTCCCTCCCCAGCGCCAGCCGTCTCCGATACTTTTCCTCGTCTTCTTATTGCTTTCTGAGTCCTCGTTGCTCAGTTGCACGTCTTCTCCGTTTCAACATCTGTCTCAGAGGGCCTGCTATGGCTGCTGGCCTTCCACGTGGGACATCACCATCTGCCACCCTCCACCTCAGTTCGTGGTGGTGCAAACACGAGGCACGGTCACCAACCCTTCACCCATTACTTCCATAACGATACCTGTCCATGGTTGTCAAGAGGCTACCTATCGCTCATCATTCTTCATCCCTCGCCGTTGCAAGACAACATCGCCAGTCATTTCACTTCCCACTCTCCCCGTCCTCTGGGAACCGACACACCCCCCATGTCCACGTCGCACTTAATCCAATAAGGAAACATAACTAAGCCAACAAGGCACCGGGAAAGAGATGACATGGCAAGCATTGGCGAGTGCCTGTATGCCGCCCGGCCCGGCCCCAGCTCCCCTTCTACTCCTGCTTGAAACCTCGCTATGCTCCAACCCAGCGGATACCAAAAAGGACCAAAACAGCCATCCCCAGCAGCTGGCCCTGGACCCATGGCCCCGCCGCGTTGCGCGCTTTCGTGAGTTCGTGAGAGAGGGAATTTATATCTGCCGTCGTCGAAGCCTCCAGGCCAGTGCCGCAACTGTCGCGCTGCGTCACCGACACAGCCGTGTCTAGTAGCCATGGCAGTTTGCAATTATAAGCCTCCGTGGGGGGAGGGCCATGCCCTGCGGCCGAATCTTTCGTCGTCAATATCGTTCGTCATCATCATCAGAGGGAAAAGGAAGCCGAGCCCTGCCGTCTGAACAGGAGGTACAGTATGACCCTCTCAACGGCCGGCCCACTTCACCAGAAACTGGACCACGGCGTCGAGATTCGTCTCCTCCTTGGCGCTGATGCCATAGCAGCACACCTCGCGACCCTGGATCACCTTCAAGTCCAGCTCGTCAATCAGCTCGTCCACCGACAGCTTCTGCGGCAGATCAGACTTGTTGCCCAGCACGAGCAGCGGGATCCCGCCCAGTGACGGATGGGCCATGAGCGCGTGGAGTTCATCTTTGGCTTGCGGGATCAGCGCTACGTCGGCAATGTCTACGATGAAGACAATGGCGTTGACACCCCGACAGTACCTCTCCCACATCGACCGAAACCGCGGCTGGCCACCTATGTCCCAGCACTTGAGCGTAACATGGCCCCGTTGTACGCGCTTCATGTTGAAACCGACGGTGGGGATCGAGCTTCACAGGGTCCTCGAGTCAGCGGATGCAATCACATCGAAGATAGTAGGCTGCAAAGCATAGGCTTGGCGTGAGACCACACGTGCCATCGTACGGCAGAGGATATGCTTACTCGAGGGTGAACTCTCCGCCCTGCAAGCAAAGCCTGATATTAGCAAGGCTGCGCGAACGGCTGAAAGGGGACACGGGCTTACCGCCAGCACCCGCAACAACGATGTCTTGCCGGCATTCTGCAGACCAACCAAGGTCACCTCCATCTCCATCGCCCTAGTTGTCGCAGGGTCAGCGCATGGGTCAAAAGGCAGACAGACGGCCGGGGGGAGGACTCAGACTCGGCCGGCTTAGGGAAACCGCCGGCTCGGAGCTGTGCAGCTGCGTGTGGCCACTCACCAAAATGTCCGCAGAAGCCAATCGTACACCTTCCGGAACAGCCCTGCCATGTTGAGGTCGAGGATCGAATATCGTCTAGGAGCGATCGAGGGTCGAGCTTCCACGACGGGACGGACTCGGGTAGACGGTGCGAGTGGCGCGACGAAATACGCCTGGCCGAGAGGAAGACGGCAACGCGACTTCAGGATCAGACGACGGGAGAGGGGTGCGATGCATTAATCAAAGGACATTAAAACTGCCGGTGGCGCCGTTGCTGGATCGAAGGAAAGACAATAAAGTTACGCCGTTTCGGATGCAAAATGGACTGCTGGTGGTACGGTGGGGCCCTGGGTGAGCTCGTTGCTCTGCTCGACGACGGCCGTCTCAAGCGTCGGCGTGCGGTTGCGCCGTGGAATACGATAGAGGGAGGAGGAGAGGAGGAGCGGTCGCGCAAGGGACGCCGGAGCTGTAGCAAAACGGCTGCGGACGGAGCAGAGCGGGTGCGAGAGAGAGAGGTGATGCTTGGAGTGAAAGCACGACGAGGACCGAAACCCCACTCGAGACGGGATGGCGGGCACCAGGCAGGGTACCAGGCTTGGGGCGGGGACGACCCGTGCCTTGAGGGCGAAGGTAGCGTCGATAGCGCGCGAGGCCTCAGGCGGTAGAACAGGCGATGAGGTTGGTAGCACTTGCAAGCACGCACTCCCGCAGCGTACCCCAAGGTAGGTAGCTATGCGACAAAGCAGGATACGGTATGTGTGTGTCTGTAGCGTCAGGTATCGCATGCAATGGCCCTGCCGTCGGTGTGCGTGTGCGTGTGCGTTTGTGTAGTTCGAGTGGGAGAGCGTCTGTGTGGTGTCTTTCGAGTCACCAGACCCTGCCGCCAATGACGGCTAACCGCTGTACCCAGTTGCAGCGTTTCATCCGTTTGCTGAACCAGGGTGGTGATCAGCGCGCAGCGGCCGGGGTTGGCTTGTATTAACCTCACTTCTGGCTCGCTCACAGACGGATACGGACCTGGCCTACTAGTTCTGGTGCCGGCGGCTAAATCATCCGCTGCCAAAGTACGAAGCAGGTACTGGCAGCTGCTGGATCGGGCTTGCAAGCTGCGACGGGTTGAGGGAAAGGTTGGGAATGGTGCACGGTCGTCGCGGCGCCGCAGGGTCTCGACGGCAGAAGCGACAACGGGCGCCAAGCTGCAAGCACTGGGGATGGGGACACTGCGCTGGGCTGCTGTCTCTGGTGCTGTTTTGGTGGCTGTCCGGCGCAGTTCGCGCCCTGTTGTCAGGGCGTGGCTGTTGGGAGGCGACGTGTGAAGAAGAGTGAGGGCGGGAATCTTGCCTGAAGAACTCGGTGCTGTTGGCCTGATGGGGGTGGCCAAGCGCCACCTGCCTTCTTACAGCAGTGTCGCAGGCGGTGGATGGGACGGGAAGGCGCGACGTCGACAGCCCGATGTCGAGCTTCCAGCTTCCAGCCTCCAGCGGCTAAGCTGTTGCAGAGGCCGTCTCGGGCTTACCAAACAAGGCGCGCGGAAAGAGACGGGAGCTAATTGGGGGCCGCAGAGCATGTGATGGAAAAGCCAGATGTACTTCGTACGGAGCTGTGAGAGAAGGACACGGAAAGGAGAGCGTGGATTGTCAACGGTTGAGATTTAAGCTAGGCACCTCAGCCAGCAACGATCAGGTCAACAACCTTCCCCATTGCACACTGGACTACCAGTATTAGTGTACCTTTCCAAGCGTCGGACGGTGTTGGATCAGGGCCGGCGCAGTCACAGGCAGGTGACGTGAGTGAATGCTTGGCCTGCTGTAGGTTCTGCAACCCGCATTCTCCCCAGCCGCTCAAGGTCTGGATGTCAGCTGTATGATCGCAGAATCTGCGTCCGCATCACGCTCAGGTCGTTACGGCACCCGTCTCTGCAGCTGAGGAGTGCATACAAGGTACATCATATGGCAGGGTCGGGGCAGCCTGGCGTGCGGAAATGCGCTGCGATGCGCTGCAGGTTGGGCTGCGAGACGCATGTCGTACCTTGTGCTAACTGACCGCTGTGGTTGGTCATAGCTCAGGCGTTGGACTGAGCCGCCGTCACGGGGAGCGATGCATGTAAGTTGTGGTGTGCGAGGGGCGGGGACCGGTCGAGGTGGTGGTGGTGGCGGTGTTGGTGGTGATTGTGGTGGGCGAGACAGACCGGCGCGAATAACGGCAACAGCCGCGAGACAAGGCCGCCACAAACTGGGCAAGCCGCCACTGGCGGAGACGATGCTTGTAGCTGCCTACCTTTCTCTTGGATGGATTTAGCACGGCGGCGCTGGCCCTTGTTGGGCGCTTCTGATGGCACGCATGAGAGGGCATCCAGATGACTTACACACGACCGGCGGTCCAAAGAACAAGGAAGCCGCAGGCAACCTGGAAGGCAGGGTACCTTAGGCAGCCGCCTGGAAGGGAGGCTACCCAACATGGAGGATATCCAGACCTGTCGAGCTGAGCAGTAGGCAGCAGCAGATGATCTACGCAGACATTCCACATGACGGCTGAAGCGAGAATCTCTTCTGCCGTTGAATCATCCAGTTTGCCTCCGCCTCTCCCGTCCCCCCATATTGCTCCCATAGAATACGCTGTGGTTCCCACCCGTCGTGGCATCGGTGCAACGCCGCGACGGCAATGCCCCAGCGCCTCGAGGTTGTGAGACAATGCGCTGAGACACCGATGCTCAGGGCTGTCAATTTCAGGGCCTTTATTGGCTCATTGTGGCCCGTCAGTTGCCCGCCACTCCAGTCGCTTCAAGGTTGCGCTTGCGCAGTTGCAGGGACCGTCTGGAGATGGACCATCGACGCCCCGCTCCGGAGCTTATCGATAAGCGCCCACTCATGTGACCTGGGCTTATCGGCAACTTTTTTTTCTTGCGATAACAAGGCCCAATGCATGCCGCGGATTCTCGATAGCTTCAATTTTTGCTATAGAAACAGCCCATCTTGCCGACAGCCCCGGCCTGCAAACAAGCGCTTCAGCGAACCCTGAAGCGTTGGACGCCTCAATTGAGCTGGGAGTCGCAAAATTCCCTCCATACTTGACCCGCCTTGACGAGAAAGCTTCAAGCCCCCCGGCTTTCAGGTACTGCAGCACCTCGCTGTGGTCACCACGGATCATGGCGCCTTCGGCCACAGAGACGCAGTGGGACCACGAGTACAACACTCTGCGCCGCGAGGACCTGTTTAGGAACCCTCCGACCGACCACAGCGCCTATCCGGCTCTCCAGTTAGCCATCGACCCTCATATCGAATCCTTCAACGGCATCTTTCGTGATGATGGCAAGCTGGGCTTGCTAGCGCATGGTTTAGCGGACATTGGCACCAAGACCTTCCTCGACGGCGACGATAGGACGGGACCCGAGGGAAAGAACCGGATCAGCATACGTATCAAGGACGTGACTCTGCAAAAACCGCAGGTCCCGCCCTCAAACAAGAATGCCCGCAACAGGGAGGTTCTCCCGGCGGAGTGCAGAGAGCGGCACGTCACATACAGGGGCCGCCTGTCTGCCACATTCGAATACACCATTAATGGCGGCGATACCATGGAGTTTGTGCGAGAGCTGGGGCAGATGCCCATCATGATCAAGGTAAGGGCTGCCGCAACGTCTGGTTTGTCTTGCCCGCGACTTTGCTAACCGGGTCCAGTCGAACCGCTGCCACCTAGAAAACAATTCTCCTGCCCTCCTTGTCCAGCGAAAGGAAGAATCCGAAGAGCTTGGTGGATACTTCATCGTCAACGGCATCGAAAAGATCATCCGAATGCTCCAGGTAAACAGGAGAAACTTTCCCATGGCGATCTACCGGCCCAGCTTCCAAAACCGTGGCGCGGGATACACGCCCTATGGTATTATCGTCCGATCCGTCCGCCCAGACGAAACATCGCAGACCAATGTGCTGCACTACCTGAACGATGGAAACATCACTTTTCGCTTCTCGTGGCGAAAGAACGAGTATCTCATCCCAGTCATGATGATTCTCAAGGCCCTGGTGGAAACCAATGATCGCGAGGTTTTCGAGGGGCTGATTGGCCCCATGGGCTCAAAGTCAACGGAAAACACTTTCCTGACGGATCGAGTGGAGTTGTTGTTGAGAACGTACAAATGCTACGGTCTGTATAGCAAATCAGCCACGCGTGCCTACCTAGGTGAAAAGTTTCGAGTCGTTCTTGGTGTCCCGGAGACTATGTCAAACCACGACGTGGGCACCGAGTTCTTGCGCAGGATCGTCCTGGTCAATCTCGGTAATGTTGATGTCACGGAGAAGCAGGACAACGACAAGTTCCGCATGCTTCTCTTCATGGTCCGGAAACTCTACGCCCTGGCGGCCGGCGAATGCGCCGTGGACAATCCCGATGCCATCCAGAACCAGGAAATCTTGCTTGGCGGGTTCTTGTATGGGCAGATCATCAAGGAGAGACTGGACGAGTTCCTCAGCGTCGGCGTTCGCGCATCCTTGAGAGACTATCTCCGCAGGAATCCGACGGTTCCTTTTACGTCGGACGAATTCCGCAAAGAGTTTCCGACCACGATTTTCAGGAAAGCCAACGAGAACATCGGAAATGCCCTGGAGTACTTCATGTCTACCGGCAACCTTCAGAGTCCATCAGGCCTGGACCTGCAGCAGACGGCCGGCTTCACGGTCGTCGCAGAAAAGCTCAACTTTCTGCGATTCATCAGTCACTTCCGAATGGTGCATCGTGGTGCCTTTTTCGCCCAGCTGAAGACGACGGCCGTGCGAAAGCTGCTGCCGGAATCTTGGGGCTTCATGTGCCCCGTCCACACGCCTGACGGTTCACCCTGCGGTCTTCTGAACCATCTGGCCCACAAGTGCAAGATCATGACCCAGGCGCTCGACGTCTCCAAGCTGCCCGCGCTGGCCACGGAGCTGGGTATCGTGCAAACGTCGTCTGCCTCGACCGAGGAGAGCGTGGTCGTCATGCTGGACGGCAGGATTCTCGGATGGTGTACCCCCAACGAGTCTCGTCGTATCGCGGATTGCTTCCGCTACTGGAAGGTTGAAGGGACTCATGGCGTTCCACTGCATCTGGAGGTCGGGTATGTGCCGCCCTCGAATGGTGGCTCATATCCCGGCATCTACATGGCCTCGGCCCCGTCTAGGATGGTGCGGCCGACCAAGTATCTGCCTCTTCAAAAGGAGGACTTTGTCGGCCCCTACGAGCAGCCATACATGTCGATTGCGGTTGTGCCGCAAGAGATTGAGTCCGGCCAATCTACTCACGTTGAGACTGAACCGACAAACATGCTGTCGATCCTGGCCAACATGACGCCGTTTTCCGACTTTAACCAATCGCCCCGAAACATGTACCAATGTCAGATGGGCAAGCAGACGATGGGAACGCCGGGCACCGCCATCCGCCATCGAACCGACAACAAGTCGTACAGGATCCAGACTGGACAGACGCCCATCGTTCGCGCGCCCCTCCACAACACCTACGGCTTCGACAACTTCCCGAACGGCTTCAACGCCGTTGTTGCCGTCATCTCGTACACTGGCTATGACATGGACGACGCCATGATCATCAATAAGTCAGCACACGAGAGAGGCTTTGGTCACGGTACGATCTACAAAACCAAGAAGATTTCGCTCAAGGATGATTCGAGGACAAAGGCCACCAAGAGCGTCACCAAGGCGTTCGGTTTCGCCCCCCACAGCTTCGTCAGCTCCTCATACCAAGGCATGCTGGACGACGACGGGCTGCCGTTCGTTGGCCGTTTGATCCAAGACGGCGATGTCATCTGCGCGTGGCACACAGTTACTGCAGACTACAACGGGAACCTGGTCAACCTGGATGGCATCACCCACTACGAAAAGTACAAAGACTCCGAAATTGGCTTCGTCGAAGAAGTCCGGCTGATTGGTGCGGAAACGGGGTCGGAGCCTCTGCAGACCATCTCCGTCAAGTTCCGCGTCCCGCGTGCGCCTGTTATCGGTGACAAGTTTTCATCTCGTCACGGACAGAAGGGTGTGTGCTCGCAAAAGTGGCCGGCCGTGGACATGCCCTTTTCCGAGTCCGGCATCCAGCCAGACATCATCATCAACCCGCACGCTTTCCCGTCTCGAATGACGATTGGCATGTTTGTCGAGTCTTTGGCGGGCAAGGCTGGCGCGCTGCACGGCCTGGCCCAGGAGTCGACGCCGTTCAAGTTTGACGAGCAGAACACGGCGGCAGACTACTTTGGGCACCAGTTGATGAAGGCCGGGTACAGCTACCACGGCAACGAGCCCATGTACTCGGGCATCACGGGAGAGGAGCTCGGGGCGGACATTTACGTTGGTGTCGTCTACTATCAGCGACTGCGACACATGGTCAACGACAAGTACCAGGTGCGAACAACGGGTCCGGTTGTGCCCACGACGGGCCAGCCGATCAAGGGCAGAAAGAGGGGTGGTGGTATCCGTGTGGGAGAAATGGAGCGTGATGCGTTGCTCGCCCATGGCACGGCCTTTTTGCTGCAGGACAGGTTGCTCAACTGCTCCGACTACTCCAAGTCGTGGATATGCCGCCGCTGCGGATCCTTCCTGTCTGTACAACCGACCGTGTCACAGTTCGCGCCGGGCAAGAAGAAGGCGCCGAGCATGGTTCGCTGCCGCAACTGCGCCACCAGGTTGGACGAGACGGAGGGCATCGACCTGACGGAGATCCAGGGCGAAATCTGGGAGGACGGGGCGGGCAGCTGCTGGGTGGGAGGCGACCAGACGACACAGGTGGTCGTTCCAGGAGCGCTCAAGTTCCTGGACGTGGAGCTGGCCGCCATGGGCGTCAAGCTGCGGTACCGGGTGAACAAGGGAGACGAGCCTCGCAAGGGCCCGATGGTGCCGATGTCGACGCCGAGATTAATAAAAGCATAGGGGGAGTGGCATGCATGTATTTAGAGAGGTGTTGGGTTCACTATACGGGCTTGTTGCTGGCATACCCTCATAAAGGGGAGATATTTTTTTGCAATTGTATTCGAGTTGAATCATCCGACGCCGTCGGTCCCGTCATTCATGTCCATCGTCTAAGAGTACCATATCTACACTTCCTGATCTCTCCTCTGTTCACGTCGACTACGCCCCAGTAGGGCTACACTAGAACTCACCGGGCTTCTTCGTCTGGCCCAGCGCCCTGCGCCCAAACTTCTTGGTCCTGCTCGCGTCCCTGGCGTCCATCTCGACGGCGCTCCTCCGCTTTGCGCCGCCGCCGCCGCCGTGCGGCTTCGCGGCCTTGATGTCGCCGCAGTCGGGCCTCTTGAGCTCGTTGCCGAAGGTGTCGGCGGCCCAGATGAGCACGCCGTTGGTCCAGCCGAAGCCCTCGACGACCTCGTACTCGCCGCCGCCGCCGGCCACGTTGGTCGAGTTGTCGTTGTACTTTTCGAACATGATGCCGACGTCGCTGTCCGACAGGCCCTCCAGCTTGGGCGTCGCGCTGGTCTCGCCGCCGGTGGCGTACCAGGTGCAAAAGGTCGAGTCGAGGTAGCGCTGGGCCAGCGTCAGGGCCATGGCGCGGACGTCCCGGTAGGCCGGGTCGTCCTCGCCAAAGGTCGCGGGGGTGTTGAGCAGGCCCTCCATGAGCGGGTGCATCAGGGACGGCCACACGTTGGGCTGGTCCCACTGCTGCGAGGTCCGGTAGTTGGTCGCGGGGATGCCGCCGGGCCGGCGGGCGAGATACTCGGCGACGCGCGCGTAGGCCGTCTTGACGGCGTAGGGGTTGTTCTTGAGGTACTTGGGGGCGGCGCCCATCCAGAAGGGGAACAGCTGGGCGACGTGGAAGAAGACCTGCTGGCCGGCGGGCGCCCCGGCGTCCTCCCGCGCCGTCGTGTCCTCGTCGGCGGGGATGTAGACGTCCTGGGCGGACGAGGTCAGGTTGTAGTCGAAGTAGCTGTAGAGCGTCTCGTTCCACATGACGGCGTGCATGGCCTCGCTGCGCTTCTCGGCCAGGTCGGCCCAGCTCTTGGCGGCCGTCTCGTTGCCCCGGAGCGCGAAGAAGCGCCCGATGGCCAGCTCGTTGCCGTAGAGGATGGAGTTGAGGCACACGGGCACGACGCTGCTGGTGCTGAGCGAGCGCAGCGGGAAGTAGACGTCGCGCGCCGAGTCGGCCGGGTTGGCGAGCCAGCGGCTGCTAAAGTCCCAGCCCGTCTCGGCCGCGGAGGCGAGGTCGGCGTAGAGCGCGGCGCGCTGCGAGTCGTCGAACTCCTTGACCTGCGGGTAGATGATGCCCGAGGTGGCGTAGTAGGAGGCGTTGGTGGCCTGGTTGTAGTCCTCGCGGAACGACTCGGGGCGCGGCTGCGTGTTCTTGACGTCGTAGCGGTTCAGCGTATAGGTCCGGTCGCCCTGCCTGACGTCGACGGTGCGGTTCGTGGTCCAGAAGGCGTGCTCCTTGACCAGCAGCGGCAGGGCGCGGTCGAGGATGGCGGTGTCGTTGGTGTGCTCGATGTAGATGCGGACCATCTGCGAGAGCATGGGCGGCTGCGAGCGGTTGAGGTAGTAGACGCGCGCGCCGTTGGGGATGAAGCCGAACTGCTCGACGAAGTCGAGGAAGTTCTCGATGGTGTTCTTGGCGATCTCGGTGAAGGAGCCGCGCGTGCGCAGCAGGCCCTCGAGGATCCAGTACGAGTCCCAGTAGTAGGGCTCGCGGAAGCGGCCGCCGGCGATGACGAAGGTGCGGTTCACGGGGATGAAGCTGTTGGGGCAGTCGGCGCAGCTGGTCGACGAGCCCGAGTACGAGCGCGTCAGGTCGGGCCAGATGTCGATGACCTTGCCGACGAACTCCCGGATGACGGTGTCGTTGATCTTGGCGAGGAAGCGCGGGTCGGTCTTGAGCTGGTCCCTGGGCACCTCCTTGAGCTCGCCGCCCGCGTCGCCAAAGTACGTGTCGAGGAAGTCGTTGAGCGCCGTGTCGTTCTTGAGCGGCTTGGCGAGCTTGTCGAAGGCGGCCTGGATCTCCCCGAGGGGGCGCAGGGCGGGCCTGAGGCCGTGTAAGTAATACGACTTACACGGCGGGCGGAGAAGCGGGCACTCACATGTCGACAAAGGTCTTGGAGTCGCCAAACGGCCGGGCGAGCTCGATCTGCTCGAGGATCTCGCCGTGGCAGTAGATGGGCGAGTCGCACGGCGCAACGACGGAGCCATTGGTGTACAGGGCCGTGACGGCCGGCGCGGCAAGGGCCAGCGCGGCCGCGAGCTGTCTGAGCGAAGCCATCGCGAGTCTGCTTCCGGCCGAGGATCTGAGGAGAACTGAGCTGCTCCCGGGTTGGACGAACGCCTGCACGAGAGGAGAGGGCCGACAGACGGGCACCGCGGCGGATGCCGGCGACGCTATATATACTCGTACGCGCCTGTCCACGACGGCGAGGGCGGGAGACGAGCACGAGCAACGGCAGGGACCGGGCCCGCCGCGGCGACGAGCACATGCGACGACATCGGACCAGCGCTCGTCGCACCGCGCATCCGGGGTACACGGGGCGTTCCCGGGGCCCCTGCGGAGAGGTGCAGACCAGGCGCTCGTGGGGGGCGTGTGCGCGGACGGGGTTGCGGCCGGGCAGGCGGCCGAGATACGGCGTCTCACGCGACCTGCTCGACAGGATGATGGGAGAAGCAGCCTGGGAAGTTTCCTGCCACGGCCCTTTCTTCTCCACAGCTGACTCGCGGCGGCATTATCCCGTTGGAGGAGCCCGGCTTACACGCCGTTCGGTCCGGGTCCTCGGGGCATGGGTGAGTCTCAGTCTGCAGCCTCGTCGCTCCGGAGCAAGCCGTCTCTGCCCGTTGCTCCCAGCGCGCTCCTCCAGCGCCCAGACGGCTCACCGGTTTGGCTTCCCGCGCGCCCGCCTCAGACATACTCGCACCGAGGCGAGCAAACCCACGACGATGCCATGCTACCTCTATGCATAACCCAGCCCACCCGGGGCCGCAAGCCTCCCCCGCAGCCTTGGAGACGGTCCCCCCCGCCTGCGTTGGGGCCGCAGAAGAGCCGTTGCTTGGACGCATCTGGCCTGGCTCGCGGCGCTGGGGGGCGCTGCCAGGGCCGGGATGCGACGAACTGACGTCGATGCCGGGCGTCCCATGCACGATGAAGAAAAACGCCGTCCGGCATGTGCCACCGACAGCAGACTATCGAGAATAAGCATTTCGACCAAGCGCTTGGCTGAGGGTTTGCTTTGACGACATGTACGAGTGCGAAGGACGTGGAGGGCGCCGCCAGAGGCCCGGCTCGCTGATGTCAGGGTTGGTAGCGGATAACCTGCCCGAGCTCCCTGGGGCCAGCCAGGCTGTCGCTCGACGGCCAGCTGCAGCAAACACCCCAACCACCAACCGCGGCGGCTGTCGGGTGGCGTACTCGTACTGGAAACAACCCGCGAGCAGCAACCCGCGAGCAGCAACCCCAGAGCCAGACTGCCCGTCGACTTGGCGCCCGAGCCGCTACGTAATAGACCGCGAAGCCCTCCACAGTGCCTCCCCAGTCCCGCCGAAGGCCAAGCGCGGACTCGCCGAGCCCGGGCGTTGCGTCGACCCAGCAGACGAAGCGCCCCGGTTTCGCCCCCGTCATATCCCCAGAACCCCGGCTTCCGGCGCAGAGGGGGAGGGGGGCGTTGCAGTGGCCCTCGCCCCGGCTTTTTCTGCCGGCGCTTGTTGAGGTGCCCGTAGCCTCGTTGCCCTGGTAGCTTGTGCAGCGGCCTTTTCTCTTCTCCCCCGTTACGAGCGCGGATGGGGCGAGAGCGCGGCTGGACCCGTTGAATTGGCGACGCAGATCATGCAGTCCGGCCCGAATGCGAACGTGCCGGGCGACCTGCTGTGGAGCGGGCGAGCATTCGAGAACGCCGTGTTGCGTCGTTGGGGCCCGCGTGGCGGTCAGCTCGCGGATGGCGTGTGTTGTGGATGGCGTCTGGATGGCGTCTGCTGTGGATGGCGTGTGCTGTGGTCTGCTCGTGGCACCCATGTTGCGTGCGCCACGCGTTTTCTGTGTTGGGTCTAGATATTGCGACAACGGAGGCGGTGTCGTCGAAACCACGGCATACGAGCCGCCTCTGCCTCTTCGTCCGTCGCAGAGCCGAGTGTTCTTCTTTATATCGACGGTACAACAAGCATGTTTGTCAAGTACAGGTATTCGAGTACACTGCTCCTCCTCCTCCCCCTTCCCGGATATCGCATCTACATCCAACGCAACGCCCCTCAAGCCCTCTCAAGCTGAGGGGGCACCTCGACCGTGTCGTCTATGCGCTCCACGATGGCCGCCGTCCCGTACGCCGCCGTCTGCGCGAAGCCGCCCATGTCCCCCGCGTCGAAGCGCAGGCAGATGATGGCGTTGCCGCCGCGCTTCTTGCACTCGTCGACGGCGCGCGAGACCGAGTCGTTGCGGCACGAGTACAGCATCGACGTGAACCAGCTGAGCTCCCCGCCGGCGAAGCTCTTCATCACCATGCCCAGGCTGGCCGCGATGTTGCGGCTGCGCACGCTGATGCCGTAGATGGTCCCGAGCACGCGTACTATGCGATAGCCGGGGAGATCCATCATCGCTGGGCGCCGCCGTGTCAGCATGTGTGCCATTGGGCTTTGGGGGGCAGAGGGGAGGCGGACTGGTTGTGATGACGCCCTCGGTCTCGGTAAAGCAGTGCAGGTCGGACAGCTGGGGCGGGATGTGGGCGACCTCCCCCGGCGTCTTTTCCTTTGATTTGAAGCCCATGATGAGGCGTCTACTCCCAAGTGGGCAAGTCGCGCGGATGGCGTTCTTTGAATCGTGAGCTCCGTGTTCGTCGTATACACAAGTCACCCAAATTGGCAAACTGCTCCGAAGGGAACGTCCGCCATACTTGTATCTCGAGGGAGGCGCACGTGCTGCCTACCCGATGAACATCATGGCCGACTTCATCCGTCGACCCGTGGCCGGGCTGAATTGGCCCGCCGTTATTTGCCAACCGTCAGTGGCTGGCGGGCTAGTAGTTTAGTGGGATTTGGGGCCTCGGGAGCCGTTGCTGACCGCTGCGTATTCGTCGTATCGGCTCTGGAGCGAGATCCAAGATACGGGATACGGCGGTTCGCTGGCTCTGGCGGGCGTGTGGCAGTGCCGCATCGTGGCTATCTCTGCCAAGAGACGCGTGATTCTGTGGCAGTGCCTGTT
Source organism: Tolypocladium tundrense (assembly GCA_024340025.1). NCBI lineage: Eukaryota > Fungi > Ascomycota > Sordariomycetes > Hypocreales > Ophiocordycipitaceae > Tolypocladium > Tolypocladium tundrense. Next base: position 3,641 of record JALHBX010000416.1, on the reverse strand, counting down.
CTTGATGAACCGGCCGAGAGCTGCCTGTGACTGGAGCCTATCGGTACCGAAGCGAACCGACCGACCTGCTTGTCCTCATCCGTTTGACGGCGCTCAACGGAAGCAAGTCTACGGAGGAGTTCACAACCCCACCTTCCAGCGCGAATCCCTGGGGCGAAGACCACGTACATGCGGCCCCCGGAGATAAAGGCGAGGCTTTCGAGGCGAGCAGGTGCACGCTACAACCCCCTGGCTCGGGGAGCAGGAAATAGTGCCTAATGGATCAGTATGGGTTGCGTCAGCAGGCACGAGCTGGAGGAGTCGATTGCCTTTCCAAGGCGTACGGACTAGCAATAGTGACGATGGCGACGATGAACAAAGAAGGTACGTACTCGGTAGCGACTGGGAGCTCGGATCGTCTCCACAGGGAGGCACGTCGACATCCGGCAGCTGTGGGAGACGGTGAGACCTGCCGACGACACCACGACAACCCTGTCCGGAACTGCGGCGTGCTGTGCCACTCTCTGCTGCACAGCTTCACAGCCACCCAGAGAGCAAATGCCCGCCTACAGAGCTCTGGACACGGCAGCGGAGCTCAAGACCTCTCCCCGCCCTGCCATCGATGCGCATCACCGACGCCGCCCCATGCAGGATGCCATGGGTTGCCATGTCCTCGAGGCTCGGTGTGCGTGTGCGGTGTCCCGACGATCCAATCGGTCGAGGCCAGCCTGGGGCTTGGGACCCAACCAACACGGAGTCGACTCCGTCCCCTTTGTCCCTGCCGACCTCGCGGAGGTGAGAGGTGCGACCAGGAAAGGAAAAGGGGCCGGCAGGTGCTGGAGGATGGGCAAGGTACGGAATGCATGGCAGCTCGGCAGGGGCCTGACCAGACGCCGGAACTCGACGAGACACTCCCAGGTGACGGCGCGCTGACAGCCAATGGATCGTCCAGCGAAACCACCGAACCCATGCCTCGTCCAACGTCACCCATCTGAAGCATAGGTAGCCCCGGGGTCGCCAACGGGTCTCTGGAGTGCCGTCTGGGCCTCCGCCGCTCGCTGCACACAGCGCGCGGCACACGCGAACAGCCCACGTTTGCTCCCCCTGAACCCAACTTGGGCGCTGCATCAAGCACCAACGTGCCGCCGGGCTGCCATGTGCTGGGACGTTGGTTCCCGCGCACGCTGATGTCGATGGGCCGCCCCCTTGTCCGTTGGGTCTCGATAACGGGCCGCCTCGCGTATCTGGAATCCAGGATGTGGCAGCAGGCCTCGACACAGAAGCTTACGGAGCCCCCGGAGGCCTGTATGCATCAGTTCTTGCACTTGCGAGTGCCTAGCTACCTACACGGACCCCAAAACACATTACAACGCCGCTTGGGCTGCAACAGCACCGCGCCACCCACCTCAGGCGCCGCCGCCGCATCTTACACGAGGGCGCGCAAGCAGCAGTGGGAAGTTGGCAACACGTCTCCCACGCCGGCGACAGACACATGGCTTCACAAGGTTATCAGAGCACGGGGCTATCAGAACTCCCCTACAGTTTACGATCGGCGGGACACAAACACACCGCTACTACTTGTTGCCTCCCCCAGCTCTCAAGCGAGCCTGTGGAAGCGGCCCGCGGGTGCATGGAGTGCATCGAGCTGGCTACCAAACACCGACAGGGGGGCCTGAGATGGAGCCCAACCGCTCGGTGCCGGCCCCGGCGGCGCTCGTCCGTATGGCCCGCGACAGAAGCATGGCAACATGGGTAGAGGCTACGGCCAGTGGCAGCTGCCAATGCATACCGAAGGGGAGCGGCGGATGCGTGGTTGGCCACTGGGATGCGGGACACACGCTCCATCGGAGAATACAAACTCGAGGCTGCCGGGGGCTGTCCATGCTCTTAAACCTTGGCCTGGAGGTTGCTTTTCTTGCAGACCAATCTCGACCTTCAATTTTTCTTCCCTCCTTCCGTCCAGGTCCGTCCCTTTGCAGCCTGGGACTTCAAGTTCCATGCCCGTGAACCAGACACGGAGATCGTTTGCTGTTCACGGCTCGCCCTCGCCTCCAGCACGCTCGCTCTCGCCTCTGGGTAGGGAGTATACGCCTACCCGTCACAGCAGTGTTCTGAGCTGACGCGGGGACTGCATTGCCCAGCCAGCGGTCTACCCCTCCCCGCCGTCAGTCGTTCGTCCCGTCCGACTCGTTGTGAACGACGTTTTTGCGTACGCCTCCGCAACGGACTCAACGAGACCGCAGCTGGCGCTAAATCTTCGACGGCTTCGAGGCCATATCAACCCACGCTCCTCGACCCTCGACACTCTGCTCCTCATTGCCCAGCATGGAGAACAATACAGACACCCACCCCTGGGCCCACCACCGCGAGCCCACGTACGGCTCTCACGGGGCCTACATCCCCGCGGCCGGGCCCCAAGATAGCAACGCCGCCCATCAAGAGGCCGCCACTACAGCATACAACGTCCCATCCTTAGATATCCAAGGGGGCGGGGAGACTGCGCACGCCGGAGGCGCTTTCAACCTCTCGACCAACGCCGACGGCTCGGGCTCCTTTGTTATTCCCGTCACGCTGCAGGAGCTCGGGGCCGCCACCGAGACACCTGGGCTCCCGTCTGCAGCGGCGGAGGCGCTGGCGGCCTTTCAGAATGCCCCCAACAACGGAAATGCCAATGCCACCACGCCGATACACACGCAGCGGCAGGCGGCCGACACCTACGTGCCTCCATTCAGCGGCACGCCGACCGAGTCCACCCCGATGGTGTACAACGGACAGATGTTCCAGCCAGGAGCGCTCTCTGCGACTAACAGCAACCTGATGGCCGGCGGGGGCTCCTACAACTACAACCCCCCGCCTTCATGGCCAGAGATGGGCAGCCCGTTGATGTCGATCTCGGCTGCTGCGCCCGCCATGCACTCGCCTCAGAATTATCCGTTCCAGGGACAATTAAACGCCTATTCCACACCTACCCAGTATACCAACCCCTATGGCGTCGAATATCCTACGGGTCTCGATGCGGGCTCGCTGAACTTTGGGCAAGGGTTCAGCAGCATTTCGAGCCAGCACTTACACGGGACCTTCGGACCCGTATTCTACCACCCCTACTCTACGGTTGCTGCCGACGGGAGGCCTGATGTGCTCTCGACATATACCGCTCCATATCCTATCCCCGTCTCCCAGCCGACGTATACCGCTCCATATCATAACCCCGTCTCCCAGCCCGCATACGATATGAGCAGCCTCCCAGCATTGGCCTGGGGGCAACCCAACATGCGGTCCGACCCAGCCATCGCCGGCCACCAATGGAGGTACGGGAATGGCCACAACCGCAGACGGCCTGTAGCACTGTCGGCGGGCGGCTCCATCAGCGCCAGTCAGCGCCATCTACCCCAGTACTTGCACGCCGGCGCCCGCTCCTCGCAGCTGCGGCCCCAGCAGGCCGCCACCGCATCTCCCAGCCCGCTCCTCTCCTACCAGAACGTGTTCCAGAGCGAGGACCTACGCCGTGGACTGTCCAGCGGGGGGCAGTCGATAGCCTCCTACGACCCCTCCGAGACGGGCTCCGCATATTCGTACTTGCCCTCGCAGCTCTCGGAGCCGCTCCCGCCGCCGAGGCCGCGGGGCCCGGCCGGCCGCGGCAGCGGCAGCGGCAGCGCACCGGC